>WNWK01022302.1:0-32765 GCA_009830355.1 Cherax destructor
CCTTCAGCTCCCACCTCTATATGTTCATGTGACATCTCCTTCCCCTGCCCCCTTGGGAAGTTCCTGCTGTCCATGTCTGTTCTATTCCTCTACCTTGCGCGAAAGCCCAACTACCTACGGTGGCTTCTCGCTCTTTCTTTCTAGACCATTTCCGTTCTCATTCCCATGCCATCGCAGTATACACTGATTGTTCAGTCATCTGACGGCGTCGGATTCGCAGCAGTGTTTCCGGACAGCGTCGTACGAGGGCATCTATTACCCTCGGCTATCATATTTACGGCTGAATTGTATGCCATTCTTGTTGCACTTATCCGTATTGCATCTATGCCTGAGTCACCATTTGTGGTCGTTTCAGACTCCCTTAGTGCTTTACAGGCTATCCGTAAAATTGATACACCTCACCCCCTAGTTCTTCGTATCCACCTTTGGTTACGCTGTATCTTTAGCAAGCATAAAGATATTGTCTTTTGTTGGGTCCCTGGTCATGTTGACGTACAGGGCAATGAACAGGCAGACACTGCTGCGCGGTCAGCAGTACATGACCTTCCAGTTTCATATAGAGGTGTTCCTTTCACGGTGTATTTTGCGGTCATTGCTACCCACCTTCGCACCCGTTGGCAACAACGCTGGTCTGACCTGCTGAATAACAAACTTCATTCTATTAAACCGGTTATAGGTTTCTGGCCTTCTTCTTGTCACCAATGTCGAGGTTGGGAGACTACACTCTCCCGTCTTTGCATCGGCCACACTCGTCTTACTCACGGGTATCTCATGGAGAGGCTCCCTGCCCCTCTCTGTGAGCATTGTCAGGTTCCAGTGTCTTCGACATATTCTGTTGGACTGCCCACTCTATCAACGAGCACGCAGAATTTACCTCCAACGGCATCTTCGCTCTGCGGCCCTTTCTTTACCTTCCCATCTTGCAGATGGACCCTCCTTTAATCCTGACTCTCTCGTTGACTTTTTGACAGAAACTGACTTACTACACAAACTCTGAAGATTATACCTCTATCACCTCCCTCAGTCCCTTCTACCTTGATCTCTTGCTACCCTCTATCCCTGCACTATCCACCATCCTGCTGCACTCCCTACCCTACTAATCATCCATCTCCCTCTTACAACCCATTCTCCCTGCATCCTGCAATAACCTGCAGCGCTGTATAACCCGTGGTTTAGCGCTTCTTTCTTTTTTTCAACACGTCGGCCGTTTCCCACCGAGGCAGGGTGGCCCAAAAGGAAAAACGAAAGTTTCTCCTTTTATATTTAGTAATATATACAGGAGAAGGGGTTACTAGCCCCTTGCTCCCAGCATTTTAGTCGCCTCTTACGACACGCATGGCTTACGGAGGAAGAATTCTATTCCACTTAGCGCTTCTATTTGATTATAATAATAATAATCTTCCTCCATAAGCCATGCATGTTGTAAGAGGCGACTAAAATGCCGGGAACAAGGGGCTAGTAATCCCTTCTCCTATATATATTACTAAATTTAAAAAAAAAAAGATACTTTTCTTTTTCTTTTTGGGCCACCCTGCCTTTGTGGGATACAGCCAGTTTGTTGAAAGAAAGAAGAATGGATTCAGTCAAAATTAATTGGTGAAAACATTATTGGTGGAAACTAGATATCCACAAATGGGGTACTGATTTTTTCTGAGGGTGCCTGATTTTTTTCTTTGTCCAAGGTTTTTGTTTATTTGAATTTTAAGCCTTATCTGTTTGGCTTCAAATTTTCAGTGTTGGTGTGCTGTAACTAGGGAAAAGGTTCATAAAACTATTGGCAAATGCAAGTGACCTTTGGTCAATTTTATTTAACCCTTTCAGGATCCGTGCTGTAGTTCTACGCTTTGGGTTGAGGGTCCAAACTGTTGTTCTATGCCATGAGCTCAGCTGACTCAGATAAGCTGTGAGCGGTAAATTTGGGCCTAGATATGAGAGAATACATATGTGTGGTAAGTGTGCACCACATAAAACAAAAAAAAGACTTTAATTTTCGATTAAAACAGCGACTTTGCAGTGTTGTTTTGTATGCTTTTTATAGTTGTATTTGAATTTCTTGGTCTCATTGGATAGCATGGAAGATATATTATAGAAATAGAGATGATTTTGATTGGTTTTAGTGCTGGAAATGGCTTGAAACTGAGCTCAAAGTAGTGGAAACGTTATATTTTTGCTGATGTTCAAGAGTAAACAAATGACCTCACACGTCTAATACGCGCCAGCTGGTGGGTCTAATATACATTCACAAATGTGGTGATATTATTTATACAATTATTACAATATTGCACAACAGTAAATCTTCCATTTTTTGGTTTGAATAAAAATTCATTATGTGAATAAAAACTAAAAATGGAATTCATTTGTAAAGACTGAAAACGTAACTAATGAACAGAGGAAATGTTAGTTTAGTGCCAGGAATGCCTGCATTGTTTATTCTGTACCCTATTTTGAAATTGGAATATTTTGAACTTTGTGTTAAATTGGCTAAATTACCAATTTCCGATGACTTTATTTTGTAGTTGAAACAGTTGAATGGGCGATTTCTTGTGCTCAATGGATAGAATAGAAGTAATACTAGCGAATTAGCTAAGAATTTGGTCGACTGGAATAATTGTAAATGGGAGTCAAAGTCGGCAAAATCGCTGATGCATCAAAATTCGCGAGAGCATAGTTTTGTCAATTTTACCTTCAGAAAAAGATTCTCTCCCATTTCATAAGAAAAAATAAAAAAAAATTTTGTTGAAAATTCTTGGACCCTGGTGCACACTTTGAAATTTGGCCTCTGGACCCTGAAAGGGTTAAACCATTCTTGGATTTAGTTCACATGCATTAATTTAGAAATGCTCTAATGATTGGCTTTAGATTTCAGTGCTGGTGTATTGTACTTTATAAGGTTGGGATTGTTATTGGAGTATGTTGGAGCCAATTTTCCAATTGGGATGAAACAGTCACTTCTTCACCACCAATTCTTGTGTTGAATTTAGGCAAATATTTTCATGTTCTATGCACTGTACCACACACATCTGCTGTGTTCACACACAAATAACACTGACCAACCGAGGTTTCAATTCACATTTAAAAGCATGTGTTTCTGTTTGGGACTCCAAATTCAAATCTGAACTTAAATTTGCTCCAACAGTTTCTATGATATAGAACCACACAGTGAACAATTTCACCCAGACATTACATCATGGAGAAGAGATATCAGGGAAACTTGACATTCAGTTTAATGGCAACCTACTGCTGGACTGGTGTGGGGAAAGCATTATTGAGCACAAGTGAAAAAAGACTAAAAACTGTGATGTAAACATATTTGACAATGGATTTTTTTATTTTTGTTATATATAGTATAATAAAATTACATAGTATAATACTTATGATTGTTAGGTAACAATGTGTGTGATTATTCAATCTTTAATAGCTAAAATATTAGAAGATTAAAAAAAAATCATGATATACTGAACAAGCTCAGGTTCTCGATCAGTGCATCAAAGTTAGCTTAAAACAACCCATATGGTTAGTGAACTGGATAAAAAGATCAATTTTGTTGCCTAGTGTAATCAGAGTAAGGGCTAGTGAATAAATTTTCAGAGTATAATAAAATGGTAGGTTGGACGGGGCTGTCTTGGAAGACTGCTCCTGAGGGTGCTAGTGTTGTCCTGGAAGACAGTGAACCAAAAGGAGATATTGGCCCTGGTGATGAAACAAGTAAAGGCAATGCTATTCAATTTACAGAGGTACAAAATAGCAATACTGCTGGAGATGGAACAAAAGGGGATAATGCCTCAGGGAATAGTGTTGACACTACCAGCAAAACCTTGTGGAAGCACTGATGTCCATACAGGGGCAGTAGGTAGAGGGGAAACAGAAAAAAATGCATCACCAGCAAATGCAGCTGCAATAAATCCTTGCAAACAGAACTCCAATTTATGCAAATTCTATGCCTTAGGTATATGCAGGCATGTTATATCTGATAAAACAGGTGGGACATGCACCATTGACCATGCCATAAAATGCTGCACCCACATGAAAACAGGAAAGTGCAACTCCCCGAAATGTGTCACTCATCACTCCATAGAAGAAAATGCTACAATGCATTCTGCCAGGCACATCTAAAGGGGACAAGAAAACACAGACCAGCCAGACTATGGGAAACAAACAAAAGAGGGGAGCAATAACCTCTCCAGGAAAGAAATGTTTTAGGGCCAGGAGGGATAAAAGACTGGCAAGAAATGACAGCAGTCTTAACCCTTTCAGGGTCCAAGGCCATTTTTGGAAGGGGTGTGCCAGGGTCCAAGAATTTTCCAAAAAAAAAAATTCTTATTTTTTCTTATGAAATGGTAGAGAATCTTTTTCTGAAGGTAATAAAACAAAAAGTACGAAATTTGATTGAAAATTGACGAAATTATGCTCTCGCGAATTTTGATGTGTCAGCGATATTTACGCTGACAAGAAAAAATTTACTGGTTCTTGAGATCTGCTCAAGTCACATTCCATTAAGAAAAAGAAAGAGAAGATGTAAACTAGAAAGAGTGAAATGCTCCCTACACAGACAAAGGCGAAGAGTCACAGAGCTGCTGAGAGGGGCCAATATACCTGAAATATGAAGGGAGGCACTGGTTAATGAAATTGCAAATATCTAACTTAAGCTGAAGGAATCTTACAGGAGACAAGAATCGCAGTAAGAACTAAAAGCCATAAAGGAAATTGAAAAACCCAAAATGCTTCTTCTCTTATGCCAAATCTAAGGGAAAAACAACATCCAGTATTGGGGCCCCTGCTTAGGTGAGATGGGACATACACAGATGACAGCCAAGAAATATAATAAAAGGTTATTTGCGTCGTTGCAGGCGGGGTAGCAGTGATAAGGCTTCGGAGGCTTCTTACTTTATTGAGAGATCGTGGGGTACACAGGCAGTGTGTTTGTGCCCATGGTCTGGAGGGGCCATGCCCATGCCCATGCGAGGGAGACAGGAGTAGGCTTTGTTTACTCTAGGATGCCTGGACGAGAAGTGAGGGTGATGTAAGCGTGGGCAGGCTGAAGTGGCTATGGGCCTATAGGTGGCAGCACGAGCATGGCACGAAATATGAACTCAGCTGGCAGACAGCATAGGCTATCTACATTTGCTCAATCGCGCACCACCATGGTCATCCCCGACCATGGCTGGCTGTAAAAAAAAAAACTCGCAGGAACAGGGCACAGAACACAAAATAAAAATATATACACATACATATGTGGACATGCAAAAAAAAAACAAGCTTCCTACAGAGAGGGAAGAAAAAAAAGGTGTGCTTCGTGGTCTAAGGCAGTGAGCGTCGATGGGCATCACTGCACGCCTTCCTGCGTCTGGACAGATACTGCAACACAGGAGACATCGCTGCGGCTGAGCTGTGACGTAACAGGGTACAGTCTCCTCTGGGACAGTGAAGCAGTCATCACAGTAGTCATTGCAGGGTTCACTCAAACCTGGGCACAACCTGCTGGTGCCCTTGAGTGAGGCATCGTCAGTATTCGCAACTGGGCAGGACTTCTGGCAAGCGACTCAGGAGGACATTTCTTGACTGGTACTGTCGCTGGGGCTGTCACTGCTGGCGAGAGTGGAGCGAGTCATGGCAGCGATGACTCGGCAAAATATCTGGAAGTCGTAACATCATACACCATACTGGAGTGAGCAGACTAGCAGTCAGTGACATCATCTTTGTGCAGGTTGCTCACTGAAGTTGTGACACGAAGCTGACACAGTGCCTGCTGATGGCTAATCGCTAACTGCAGCTTGACGAGTGTCATTCTCTCGACAGTTGAAGTTACAGCACAGGTTAGTCTAAGCATCCTCAGACTGGTTCTCTACATATAACTGCACTCTGATGGTCTGGAGGTGAAGTGGAAAAGTCTTGATGGGAATTGTAGCGGGTATGATTCAGCAGGGCATTACGAGCGGTGAACATAGAGCTTTCTGTACAAGGAGCTCAGAGGCTCGTAACTGATGCCTGAACTGACAAATGTCAAGCGCTCGGGTCGCACTGGGTGACAAGTAACATGGGGTGCTACACTGGTCTGGGCAGAGAACATACTGTGGTCCATACACAGCTGTGCTCAAGACCACACAGGACACGGAAAGCTGCACACACCTACTGCACATGCGATACAACATGGCTTACTAGGAAATGACGCTTTTCTGTGCAAAAATCGACACTAAACCATACACGAACATGTGAGAACACTGACTGAGAGGATTTAATTAACACATGTCATATCTTCTCTCAATCTTCTCGACAACACTGAAAATAAAATGTTGACTGTGAACCTAGAATACATGAGACATCATGTGGTGATGTCAGGCGTGAAGTTGTGAGGTGATGTCATAGGGTGACATTAGCAGATGTCACAAGGTGACGTCGTGAGGGATGTCATGGGGTGACATCAGGCAACATTGTTGGTGACGTCGTGAAGTCGAGCGGCATCACGGGTGACGTGAAATCGAGCGGCATCACGGGTGACGACGTGAAGTCGAGCGGCATCACGGGTGACGTGAAGTCGAGCGGCATCACGGGTGACGTCGTGAAGTCGAGCGGCATCACGGGTGACGTCGTGAAGTCGAGCGGCATCACGGGTGACGTCGTGAAGTCGAGCGGCATCACGGGTGACGTCGTGAAGTCGAGCGGCATCACGGGTGGGAATCGAGCGGCATCACGGTGGCGTGAAGTCGAGCGGCATCACGGGTGACGCGTGAAGTCGAGCGGCATCACGGGTGAGCGCTCGTGAAGTCGAGCGGCATCACGGGTGACGTCGTGAAGTCGAGCGGCATCACGGGTGACGTGTGAAGTCGGCGGCATCACGGGTGACGTCGTGAAGTCGGGAGGCATCACGGTTGACGTCGTGAAGTCGGGAGGCATCACGGGTGACGTCGTGAAGTCGGAGGCATCACGGGTGACGTCGTGAAGTCGGGAGGCATCACGGGTGACGTCGTGAAGTCGGGAGGCATCACGGGTGACGTCGTGAAGTCGGGAGGCATCACGGGTGACGTCGTGAAGTCGGGAGGCATCACGGGTGACGTCGTGAAGTCGGAGGCATCACGGGTGACGTCGTGAAGTCGGGAGGCATCACGGGTGACGTCGTGAAGTCGGGAGGCATCACGGGTGACGTCGTGAAGTCGGGAGGCATCACGGGTGACGTCGTGAAGTCGGGAGGCATCACGGGTGACGTCGTGAAGTCGGGAGGCATCACGGGTGACGTCGTGAAGTCGGGAGGCATCACGGGTGACGTCGTGAAGTCGGGAGGCATCACGGGTGACGTCGTGAAGTCGGGAGGCATCACGGGTGACGTCGTGAAGTCGGGAGGCATCACGGGTGACGTCGTGAAGTCGGGAGGCATCACGGGTGACGCGTGAAGTCGGGAGGCATCACGGGTGAGCGTCCGGTGAAGTCGGGAGGCATCACGGGTGGCGGAGGCATCACGGGTGACGTCGGGAGGCATCACGGGTGACGTCGGGAGGCATCACGGGTGACGTCGGGAGGCATCACGGGTGACGTCGGGAGGCATCACGGGTGACGTCGGGAGGCATCACGGGTGACGTCGGGAGGCATCACGGGTGACGTCGGAGATCACGGTGACGTGAGCATCACGGGTGACGTCGGGAGGCATCACGGTGACGTCGGAGGCATCACGGGTGACGTCGGGGAGGCATCACGGGTGACGCGGGATCGTGCGCGGAGGCATCACGGGTGACGTCGGGAGGCATCAGGTGACCGGAGGCATCACGGTGTGAGCATCCGGTGACGTCGGAGGCATCACGGGTGACGTCGGGAGGCATCACGGGTGACGTCGGAGGCATCACGGTGACGCGAGGCATCACGGGTGACGTCGGAGGCATCAGGGAAGGCATCACGGGTGACGTCGGGAGGCATACGGGGACGCGAGGCATCACGGGTGACGTCGAGGCATCAGGGACGGAGGCATCACGGGTGACGTCGGGAGGCATCACGGTGACGCCGGGGAGGCATCGACGGGTGAGTCGGGAGGCATCACGGGTGACGCCGTGAGTCGGGAGGCATCACGGGTGACGTCGTGAGGCATCACGGTGCCGGGAGGCATCACGGGTGACGTCGTGGAGAGCATCACGGGTGACGTGCGGGAGGCATCACGGGTGACGTCGTGAAGTCGGGAGGCATCACGGGTGACGCGTGAGTCCGGGAGGCATCACGGGTGACGTCGTGAGGTCGGGAGGCATCACGGGTGACGTCGTGAAGTCGGGAGGCATCACGGGTGACGTCGTGAAGTCGGGAGGCATCACGGGTGACGTCGTGAAGTCGGGAGGCATCACGGGTGACGTCGTGAAGTCGGGAGGCATCACGGGTGACGCGTGAAGTCGGAGGCATCACGGGTGAGCGTCGTGAAGTCGGGAGGCATCACGGGTGACGTCGTGAAGTCGGGAGGCATCACGGGTGACGTCGTGAAGTCGGGAGGCATCACGGGTGACGTCGTGAAGTCGGGAGGCATCACGGGTGACGTCGTGAAGTCGGGAGGCATCACGGGTGACGTCGTGAAGTCGGGAGGCATCACGGGTGACGCGTGAAGTCGGGAGGCATCACGGGTGACGTCGTGAAGTCGGGAGGCATCACGGGTGACGTCGTGAAGTCGGGAGGCATCACGGGTGACGTCGTGAAGTCGGGAGGCATCACGGGTGAGCGTCGTGAAGTCGGGAGGCATCACGGGTGACGTCGTGAAGTCGGGAGGCATCACGGGTGACGTCGTGAAGTCGGGAGGCATCACGGGTGACGTCGTGAGTCGGGAGGCATCACGGGTGCGCGTGAGTCGGAGGCATCACGGTACGCGTGATCGGGAGGCATCGGTGACGTCGTGAAGTCGGGAGGCATCACGGGTGACGTCGTGAAGTCGGGAGGCATCACGGGTGACGTCGTGAAGTCGGGAGGCATCACGGGTGACGTCGTGAGTCGGGAGGCATCACGGGTGACGCGTGGGAATGCTCGTGTGGGAGCATCACGGTGACGTCGTGAAGTCGGGAGGCATCACGGGTGACGCGTGAAGTCGGGAGGCATCACGGGTGACGTCGTGAAGTCGGGAGGCATCACGGGTGACGTCGTGAAGTCGGGAGGCATCACGGGTGACGTCGTGAAGTCGGGAGGCATCACGGGTGACGTCGTGAAGTCGGGAGGCATCACGGGTGACGTCGTGAAGTCGGGAGGCATCACGGGTGACGTAAGGTGATGTGGGCAGCAGACCACAGCGTGGCTTGAGAGGTCTGGCTTGGTAACCCATGTGGCTTCGAGTGACCTCGGGCACTCTGATACACAGCTCTGGCAAATTTACACTGAATTCACAGGAATACACAGCAGAGAGAGTGAGACGTTGAGTGGAGAGAAGTGTTTTGGCGGCATGAGTGGCGAGCATGGGTGAGACAGGCGAGGAACCCAGCCGCTTCCTCCTCTCCCACCCACAAACACTTTGAGAACACTCACACTTGATGCAGAAATCACCATAAACTCACCTCTGACTTGCTGAAATAGCTGTTCTGAGCTGAACAACAACAGAACATACTGGTAATGCTGAACACGTAACTTGAGAAACAGTGTGGGACGCTGTGGCGTGGAGTCGCAGGGATGCCACTTATATTTCTCGGAGAAATTCAACAAATTTCAGCTTGGATCATTATTGTACTTGTGTCTGGATGATGAGACTTGCAGACACGACATCAGGATAACTCGTTGAGAGACGGATGCTTCTTGTGTAGGGTGATGAAGTGAAGACAACATCATTCCTCTTCCCTCCTCTTCCAGGGCAACACAACTGCTGTGAGGCACCGCTGTCACCATTTATAATAAAAGGTTATTTGCAGGTCATCGATCAAGGCGGTGGATGAATGATAAGGCTTCGGAGGCTTCTTACTTTGAGAGATCGTGGGGTACACAGGCAGTGTGTTTGTGCATATGGCCCGGAGGGGCTGTGCCCATGCGAGGGAGAAGAATAGGCCTTGTTTACTCTAGGATGCCTGTACGAGAAGTGTGGGCAGGCTGAAGTGGCTATGGGCCTATAGGTGGCAGCACGAGCATGGCGCAAAATATGAACTCAGCTGGCAAACAGCACAGGCTGTCTACAGAAATGAGTGAGATACTAAAGTCCCAATACGACTCAGTGTTCAGCGAGCCTCTGCCCAGACTAAGGGTCGACAATCCAAAAGAATTCTTTGAGGGAGACCCAAAATTTGGTAATCTCAAAAATATCGGATATTATCCTAACACCACAAGACTTCGAAAAGGCAATAAATGACATGCCCATGCACTCTGCCCCAGGCCCAGACTCATGGAACTCCGTGTTCATCAAGAACTGCAAGAAGCCCCTGTCGCGTGCAGGTTCTATGAAGCAAGCTCGCCAACCACCTAGATAACCATCAGTTACACAACCCAGGGCAACACGGGTTTAGAGCAGGTCGCTCCTGTCTGTTACAGCTACTGGATCACTATGACAAGGTCCTGGATGCTCTAAAGGATAAACAAAATACAGATGTAGTATACACAGACTTTTGTTTGTTTAATATCTTTATTATGCACCCCATACCCATCCTGTGGGCAGTAGTCAAAAGATTACAGAGGTACATAATGGGTCCAGGGACTGGGCCCCAAGTTTTGATAGTTGAACAAGTCACAAATGTAATGAACTCCAGGCCGATCTGGTTTTTGCAAGAGCTTTCGACAAGTGTGACCATGGTGTAATAGCGCCCAAAATGCGTGATAAAGGAATAACAGGAAAAGTTGGTAGATGGATCTATAACTTCTAACAAAGAGAAATAGTAAACCAGAGTCAAGTCTGAGGCAGCTACGGTGAAAAGCTCCTATTCTATTCCTCATCCTCATATTTGACATAGACAGAGATGTAAGCCATAGCTTCGTGTCTTCCTTTGCGGATGACACCCGGATTGCCATGAGTGACCTCCATCGAAGACACCGCAAGACTCCAAGTGGACATAAACCAAATCTTCAAATGGGCCACTTAAAACAATATGAAGTTCAATGAAGAGAAATTTCAAATACTCAGATATGGAAAACTTAGAGGAAATTAAAACTGTATCAGGGTATTTGACAAATTCTAACTATACAATAAGGCAAAAAAGTAATGTTAAGGACCTGGGAGTGATAATGTCAGAGGATCTCGCCTTCAAAGACCACAACAATGTATCTACTACATCTGCTAGGAAAGTGATAGGATGGATAATGAGAATCTTCAAAACTAGGGACGCCAAGCCCATGATTCTCTTCAAATCGCTTGTTCTCTCTAGGCTGGAATACTGCTGTACACTAACTGCCCCTTTCAAGGCAGGCGAAATTGCTGACTTGGAGAGTGTACAAAGAACTTTCATGGCACGCATAAGTACGATAAGGCACCTAAATTACTGGGAACAGTTAAAGGCCCTTGATCTGTATTCCCTGGAGCACAGGCGAGAGAGGTACATGATAATATACACTTGGAATATCCTAGAGGGATTAGTACCAAACTTGCACACGAAAATCACTCCCTATGAAAGCAAAAGACTCGGCAGGAGATGCAACATTTCTCCAGTGAAAAGCAGGGGCGCCACAAGTACACTTGAGAGACAACACAATAAGTGTCCGGGGCCAAGGCTGTTCATACATAAGGGGATTACCAATAGACCCCTGGCTGTCTTCAAGAAGGCACTGGACAGGCACCTGAAGTCACTACTTGACCAACCGGGCTGTGGTTCATACATTAGTTTGTGTGCTGCCAGCAGTAACAGCCTTGTTGATCAGACCCTGATCCACCATGAGGCCTGGTCTCAGACCGAGCCGCAGGGGCGTTGACCCACGAAACCTTTTCCAGGTAAACTCCAGGTATGTCCTTTACCAAGATATGGTACAATCACGTGTGACTTAGGCCATCCCAGACTGATATCCTGGCTGAGTGGCTAATGCTCTGGCCTGTGAATTTTAAGACTGGCTTGCCCTAAGTTCAAACTTCACCCATTCCATGGTTTGTTTTAAATGTAGCACATGCAGCAGCAGGATAAATAATTGACATGGGTGAGATGATTGAAAGCTAGGGTATATATTAGGTGTTTTGTCTTTCTACATGTGAAGTTGCAACCATGGTGGATTAAACGTGTTTGCCATTGTATACAGGTAATATCTGTTTGTTTGCATCACTAATTTTCATTGGGATCATTGAAATAAAGTACAAAGAAATAGTTCATCTGAGTTGTCCGGTGTACAGTTTGGCAGGATTCCACTGTGTGTTGTCAAATTGATGGGGATTAGGCACCAAACATGCCTCCTCCTGCCAACCCCAGATGCTGTCTAGTAGTTACTGGGTACTTGCAACTAATGGCGGTATGGTGTGTTTGTGTAGGGTTTGTATGATGGACACCACCAGGGGTGGTTGAGGTGTAGGGTGTGGGACCTGGCTTCCTCCCAAGGCTGGCACTGGTACCTCTTGCTTCTTTGTCCCAGCTCCTAGTATCATATGCATTACCAGTATTGCTCATGGTCCACTACCCATACCCATGGAAGCACTATCACTATTACTTGCTGGTGATGGATATCCTTCAATCTACCACATTCCTTGGGGATAGCCCTAGGGACATTACCAGACCATGTGTGGCACCATATAAATTGACACTTCACATGTGAATCATCATCCTCACTATCATTTGTCTGATCTTCAGTTGTTAGGAATCACTGGAGAATATTAATTCTTGTGTGTGGCTTGAACTTGTTGTGGATGCACTGAATAGTTCTTTACGTTCAATTATTTTATATTGCTTTTTATAAATTCTAAAATTACAACCAGTGCAATATTGAATCCAAATAATTGTTCCATAACAATTTAATACTATTCATAGTAATTATTCCAACCAATTCAATAGCCAGTTCAATAGTAAATCATCAACATTGTAAGAATATATATAGTATATATATGTGACTATTGTTCAAAATTGTGTTAAACCAGTAGCTAGTAAGATAATTAATCAAGTATCATATTAAGTTTAGCATAATACATTGTTCTTAAGTCTAGTTATAATTGTCCCATAACAATTTAATACTAGTCATAGTAATTATTCCAGCAATTTCAATAGCCAGTTAAATTAGTAATTCATCAACATTGAAAAATATCCTATATCTCTGTAACTATTGTTTAAAATTGTGTTAATCCAATAGTTAGTAAGAATAATTAATCTAGTATCATACTATTAAGTTTATCATAATACATGTTCTCAAGTCTAGTTATAGAATCACACTAAATCTTATGATTACAAGCATTGATCCTGATATCAACCTATTATTAAATGACTTACATGAATCCAATAGCAACTGTAATTATTACACAGCAGATCAAGCAAAGACATTACTCAGAGCCAATAATAACATAACTATCTTTAATTACAATGTTAGATCTTTGAGTAAACATTAAGATGACCTCACAGCATTACTCAAATCCCTGCAGACCAATATGTCAATCATCACACTCGCTGAGACCTGGCTAAAGCCTGATACCTCGGATGTCTATGGCATCCCAGGTTACACAGCCATACACAACTGTAGGACAGACCAGCGAGGGGGTGGAATAGCTATAAAGTGGTCTCCCGAGTATCGTAAAAACTTCACTCCAGAAGCCTGCTCAAGCGCCATTACCGAATGAATTTACTCCCTTAAGGAAAAATGTCACGTAGGTTAGTCTATTTCAGACCCCCAAAAATACACTTCCACAAGCACTTACAATATTATACTTACATAATTGTACGATTTCCATTGTGTACGTAACTCGAGGGACCACTGTATATTACTCGAATCAACTTGAATGTATCAATAACTTGCACAAGGGATGAACATGGAGAATATATTATAGCTAAATTTAAATCCAAAAGACCTGCAAAAACCCCTCAGTGATAAACATCTACAGATTACCACAGTCAAACATTCACCATTTTAGTGAAAAATTAGGATACCTGATAACTGATGCACACATGAACAAAGATCATTTGCTGCTCACAGGAGATTTCAACATAAATCTCCTACATTACCAGGACCCACAAGTAACTGAATTTACAAACTGTGAGCAACTGCTTGTTGCTACCAACAATATCAAAACCTACAAGAATCTCTGAGACCAGTATATCCTTATTAGACCATATCTGGACAAACACTATATTCCCATTAAAATCAGGCATAATCACAGACAAAACCACAGACCACTACCCTACCTTTCTCATAACCAACCTAGGTAAATTGCCCCAAGACACTACTAAAGTTACCTTCAGACTACATAACGAGTCAGCTGTAAATAACTTTATAACCACTATGATTAACAGATGTTGCAGGTGTATGGACTAGGAGGTAGGTTACTGAAAGCAGTGAAGAGCTTTTATGAGGATGGTGAGGCTCAGGTTAGAGTGTGTAGGAGAGAGGGAGATTATTTCCCAGTAAAAGTAGGCCTTAGACAAGGATGTGTGATGTCACCGTAGTTGTTCAATATATATATAGATGTGGTTGTAAAAGAAGTGCAAGGGTCTTGGCAAGAGGTGTGGGGTTAAAAGACAAAGAATCAAATACAAAGTGGGAGTTGTCACAGTTGCTTTTTGCTGATGACACCGTGCTTTTGGGAGATTCTGAAGAGAAGTTGCAGAGGTTGGTGGATGAATTTGGTAGGGTAAGTAAAAGAAGAAAGCTGAAAGTGAATATAGGAAAGAGTAAGGTGATGAAGATAACAAAAAGATTAGGTGACAAAAAATTGGATATCAGATTGGAGGGAGAGAGTATGGAGGTGGTGAATGTATTCAGATATTTGGGAGTGGACATGTCAGCAGATGGGTCTATGAAGGATGAGGTGAATCATAGAATTGATGAGAGGAAAAGGGTGAGTGGTGCACTTTGAGTCTGTGGAGACAAAGAACTTTGTCCATGGAAGTAAAGAAGGGAATGTATGAGAGTATAGTTATACCAACACTCTTATATGGGTGTGAAGCATTGGTGATGAATGTTGCAACGAGGAGAAGGCTGGAGGCAGTGGAGATGTCATGTCTGAGGTCAATGTGTGGTGTGAATATAATGCAGAAAATTCGGAGTTTGGAAATTAGGAGGAGGTGCGGGATTACCAAAACTATTATCCAGAGGGCTGAGGAGGGATTGTTGAGGTGGTTCGGACATGTAGAGAGAATGGAACGAAACAGAATGACTTCGAAAGTGTATAAATCTGTAGTGGAGGGAAGGCGGGGTAGGGGTCTGCCTAGGAAAGATTGAAGGGAGGGGGTAAAAAGAGGTTTTGTGTGCTAGGGACTTGGATTTCCAGCAAGCATGCATGAGCGTATTTGATAGGAGTGAATGGAGACAAATGTTTTTTAATACATGACGTGCTGTTGGAGTGTGAGCAAAGTAACATTTATGAAGGGATTCAGGGAAACCGGCAGGCCGGACTTGAGTCCTGGAGATGGGAAGTACAGTGTCTGCACTCTGAAGGAGGGGTGTTAATGTTGCAGTTTTATAACTGTAGTGTAAAGCACCCCTCTGGCAAGACAGTGATGGAGTGAATGATGATGAAAGTTTTTTTTTTTTCGGGCCACCCTACCTTGGTGAGAATCGGCCGATGTGTTAATAAAATAAAAAAATAAAATGATTAACATCGACTGGCATAATGAGTTAGAAACATATTCAGATACTAATGAATGCATCAAGAATTTCCTTAAAAAAAACCCACTACCTCTATAACAAACATTGCCCTAAAAAACTAAACAGATCACAGCTAAGAGACTTAACAGTCCATCTCCATTAACAAAAGGCACCAATATGAAAAACAGTACAGAAGGGGTCAAATAACCAGAGAACAATCCAAACGCTACTCGTCAAACCTTAACAGCCTGATAAGAAGGTCAAAAATTGTATTATGAGAACAGACTACATAACATAAAAGGTGATATGAAAAAGACCTGGAAAACCCTATCTGAAATTCTAGGAAATAGAAAGATATCCAAGAACAAAACCATCAAATTAACAAAATCAGATGAACCCCTACTCTCACCAACTGAAACAGCAAACAGACTTAATGTTTTCTTCTCCACCATAGGAAAGAATCTAGCGAGTAAAATCCCAAGCTCGAACACCCATCCATCAGACTACCTCACCAACACCTATCCGAATACACTATTCTTAGCTCCAACCAACCCAATAGAAGTCTCGCTCATCATCAACACCCTTAAAAACAAGGCAGGAGACATAAACAGCTTACCACCTTTTATGTACAAAAAAGCTTCTCAGGTACTGTCACCTATTATTGCAACACTTCAACAAATCCATTGAAGCCTCTACCTTCCCATCAA
Source organism: Cherax destructor (assembly GCA_009830355.1). Lineage (NCBI taxonomy): Eukaryota > Metazoa > Arthropoda > Malacostraca > Decapoda > Parastacidae > Cherax > Cherax destructor. The sequence continues at coordinate 16,335 of WNWK01022302.1, forward strand.
TTCTCAAAATAGCGAGGGTCACCCCGATCCACAAAGGAGGTGATCAAGCAAACTTGAATAATTATAGACCAATATCTAACTTACCTATGCTTTCTAAAATCTTTGAAAAATTAATTCATAGGCAGATCTATTCTTACCTCGTCTCCCACAACGTACTCAACCTCTGTCAGTTTGGATTCAAGACTAGCAAGAGCACAAATGATGCTATTATGCACATGCTAGAGCTAATATACACCGCCCTTGAGAAGAAAGAAGTCCCACTGGGAATCTTCATTGTTTTTCGCATATCTTTTGATACAGTCGACCATGATTTACTGCTCACAAAATTAGCACACTACGGTATAAGAGGGCACTCACTCAACTACCTAAAGTCATACATTAGTAACAGAAGCCAATACGTGTACACAAATGGAGCTAACTCTTCCACACAACAAATTACAGTCGGTATCCCACAAAGAAGTGTCCTAGGACCACTCCTATTCCTCATTTATATCAATGACCTACTGAATGCATCACAACTACTCAAACCCATATTGTTTGCAGATGACACTACATATGTCTTCTTTCACCCAAACCCAGTCATACTGGCCAACACTGTTAATACTGAATTACAGAAAATATCAACCTGGATGACGACTAATAAGCTTACTCTCAATACTGACCTCTTTAAGGGGGGCTCCTTGACGTGGTAAAGAGGCTATCGGTCTGAGGAATTGGACCTTTTGGTCTTCTTCCTCAGACCGAACCTAATTACCCCCCAATCCCCCCTCCCTTTTCCCATCTCCCCCATCCTCCCTTTTCCCTTTCCTCCTCCTCCTCCTCATCCCTCCCTTATTTCCTTCCCAGTTTTACCCTGGGAGCTTCTCTCCTCAGGCATTCTAGTTCCTAGGTAGGGGGAAGGGTATCGTAGTCCATCCCATTCCGTTGAGGTCCTTGGCGGTGGTGTAGTTTGCCGTGGAAACTGGATCGCCTGGGGATGTCCCGATCCCTCTCCGGTCACCCGGGGGGTGGCTTTGGGTATCTTTCGGGCGACGGGTGTATCTCTGGAGGCCACCTTTCGGATTCCGGGGGTGGTGGCCGAAGGCGGTATGCTTTGTGGCGGATGTCCGGCCGCCCTCTCTTTTGTCCGCCGAGATGGCTCGGTGGATGTGAGGTTGCTATCCCGGATTGCTGGTTTACTGGCGTGAAGGGTAGGGTATGGCACGGGTTCCATGCAGCATCTGCACTACTTGCGGTGTTGAGGTCCTCTTGGGCACGGAGGGGGATTTGCGCTCCCTTTCATTCCTCCTAGGACCTATTCCTCCACGTTCCCCCTTTTTTTATTCTTTTTTTATTTTCTTTTCTTTTCTTCTTTCTTTTTTTTTCTTAAAAATAAAAAGAAAGAAGTAACCTAACCATGGCTGACCCAATCCATGAACCCACTACCCCCGGGCCCCTTCCTGATACCGCACCCAGTACTGACCCTGCCTCGTTAACGGATGACTCTTTGGACACCTCTCATGCCCCTGTACCTCTTGCTGGTGCTGGTTCGTCACCTGCTTCAGGTACCGGGGTCCCGACTGGCCCTTTCGATACGTCTGACCTTCGCTCTTCTCTGACCTTGATTCCGGCTTCTCCTCGACGGTGCGGCAATTTCGAATCGCTCGCCCGTCTCCCATCGGACCACCCCCGGTCCCACACAAAAACGACCAAGACCCACACATGACGATTCGACACTCCCTTCTCGTTCATCGCAGAAACGACCAGCTCGTCACTCACTCCCCTTAAACTCTCTGTTTCAAACTACTCAATGGACAAAGTTTTTTACTCTTCGTCCAACTTCTCCTAATACCTATCTTTCAGACCATAGTATTGGTAAGGCTCTACTACGCCATGTTGGTCAAAACATCTCATTTCACGCTCTCAAGAGTGGCACTCGCATCATCACGGTCCAGAATGCTGGCCAAGCTCGTGATCTTTCTCTTCTTACGACCATTGACAATACACCTGTTACTATTGACAAGCACCATTCCCTCAATTCTTGTTGTGGTTCTGTCATTTTGCCCCACACCATTGTCCAACGGAATTTCCAGACATGTGGTGATGACATTTTCGAGCAGCTTGAGCTCCAAGAACTCCCTATCCTTAAAGTTGACACTTTTGTCCTCCCAGCCAATAAGCGAAGACGTTATCCTTGCAATATAGCTCGTTTAACGTTTGACTGCCGAGAACTGCCACCTTCGGTCTACATTGCAGGTCAACGTTACAAGTTCGAAGGTGACCCTACACCGCAGCAGTGTAGAAACTGCTGGCGTTTTGGTCATCCAGCAAAATATTGCAGGTCCATGGCCGAATGCCCAGTCTGTGGTGCTGACGACCATGCCAGTTCTTCTTGTACTCTACCTCCCTCTTGCCTTAACTGTCATGAGGCACATCCTTCATATTCTCGCCGTTGTCAGGTTTACCTGAATGAGCGGGAAATCCGTTGTCTCAAAGAGGCGGAAGGCTTCTCCTATGCTATGGCTGTCTCTCATCTTCGCCTTCAAGGGAAACTTCCCCGTATTTCTTATTCTCGCATTGCTAAACGTCGCCCTGCTTCTGGGGTCCCAACTTCCACGGCTTCCTCTGTGGTTGCCTCATCCGCAATCACCCGTCTCGAATCCTTTTGATATTCTTGGCTCCGAGGTCCCTACCTCGGCTTCCCATACTGTCCACACTCCTTCCTCTACTCACTCGCACAATCCTGAGTCTACACGTCCTCGTTCTTCATCTAAACCTCAGCGCCCCCCTCCTCATAAGCCCGGCAAAAAATCCCTACTGCCAGGTCCTTCGCCTCTGACTAGTTCTATAACGTGTGTGGAGGTTCATCCTCCTCCTCATACACTACCTTCATCCCCTGTCCCCTCCCAAGCCCCTTCGACAGTTTCCTCTTCTATCTCCTCACCCTCTACTTTAGTGCAGTCTATAGACTCCCGATCGTTGCTCACTCTTCTTCCATTTCTAATGTAGTCCCACATTCTGCATCTTTGACTTCCGAAACACTGGAAGCTATTGCAGAATATATTACAGAGACTGGACAGATGATGGACACTACTCCACCTGAGGTTCCTCATCTCTCTTCTTCGTCTCAACCCCCCCTTCCTTCACAACGTCCTCCTCCTTCTCTGATTACAGGTCTTCCGCTGCCTCCACACGTGGACTTTTCTAACCCTAGTCCATAGATTCCTCTCACTTCCACTTATATCTTTCTCTCCATAAATCATGGCTTATTTACAGTGGAATATCCGAGGCCTCGGGTAACCGGGGTGAGCTTCAGGTGTTGCTCTCTCAGTTTTCCCTGTTGGGGTCTGTTTGCAAGAACCCAAATTACAATCCACTGTTATCAGGCCCTTTTCAGGCTATGATTTGTTATATTCATCGGATCCTTTTTCCGATGGAACCTTTAACGAAAGTGCTCTTCTTATACGCACTGGTGTTCCATACCGTCAGCTCTATGTTCCTTCTTCCTTACATTACACCGCAGCCCGTATCCACTTGAATAAGTGGTATACACTCTGTTCTTTATATCTCTCCCCTTCGCGGGCAATGTCTATCCCAGATGTTGATTTTCTGGTTTCTTCCTTACCGCCACCCCTTCTATTACTCGGCGATTTTAACGCACACCATTTTCTCTGGGGAGGATCGCACTGTGACTCCCGTGGCATTCAGTTGGAGGCATTTCTTGCTTCTCTTCCCTCCATGTTTTAAATACGGGTACTCCTACCCATTTTGATCCCCGAACTCATTCTTTCTCCTGCATCGATCTTTCCATCTGCTCTTCATCTACTGTCCTTGACTTCACCTGGTCTGTCCTCCCGGACTTACATGACAGCGATCATTTCCCAATCATCCTTAAGTCCCCTCTGTTTTCTCCACCTCCTCATTGCCCACGCTGGCAATTTGACCGGGCGAAATGGGACCTTTACGCACATCTTACTGCCTTTCATGAGGTTCCTATCTCGTCCTCCATTGATGAGGTTTTACATCTCTTTTCGTCCTCCATCTTCACAGCGGCTTCACATTCTATTCCCCAAACCTCGGGCAAGCATCCTCAGAAGTGCGTGCCTTGGTGGTCTCCTGCTTGTGCTCGGGCAGTGCGCTTGAAACGTGCTGCATGGGGCAGGTATCGATATAACAGAACCACAGAGAGACTCCTTGATTTCAAGCAGAAGAGAGCTATTGCTCGTCGTGTCATACGTGATGCTAAACGCACTTGCTGGCGAGATTACGTTTCTACTGTCACTTCGGCTTCCTCGATGAGTGCAGTCTGGAAGAAAGTGCGGAAATTAAGTGGTAAATTCTCCCCGACCCGGCTCCTGTTCTTCAGGTTGCTGGTGTCGATATAGCACACCCTCTTGCCGTTGCCACTGAAATTGGTAACCATCTCGTCCGCATTTCTCAGGGCTCCATCTATGCCCCTCGTTCCTTTCTTCTAAGTCTGCCAGCGAGTTAAAGCCCTTAGATTTTTCTTCTCTTAGAGAAGAATCCTATAATGTGCCTTTTACCCTTCAAGAACTGGAGGCAACACTCTCTGCTTGCCGATCATCGGCAGCTGGGCCAGACGGCATACATATTCGTATGCTACAGCATTTACATCAGTCTGCTCTTACTGTCCTCTTACGACTCTTTAATCTTATATGGTCGCAAGGAGTTATTCCCCAGCTGTGGAAGTCTGCTATTGTTCTCCTTTTCGAAAACCAGGTGCTACGGGACGTGATCCCTCTCACTACCGTCCCATCGCTCTTACCAGTGCAGTTTGCAAGGTAATGGAACGTCTAGTTAATAGACGTTTGATGTGGTATTTAGAGACTCGCAATAGTCTCTCCCCTAGTCAGTATGGTTTCCGTAAGGGCCGTTCTGCCATTGACCCCTTGCTGCGCTTGGATACGTATATTCGTAATGCCTTTGCGAATAACCATTCGGTTATCGCTATCTTTTTCGACCTTGAGAAGGCTTATGATACAACTTGGAGATATAATATCTTGGCCCAGGCCCACTCCTTAGGCCTCCGAGGCAACTTACCATTCTTTCTTAAGGCTTTCTTAACTGACAGACATTTCCGGGTCCGGGTTCGTAATGAACTCTCCCCGGAATTTGTCCAAGCTGAAGGTGTCCCCCAGGGATGTGTTCTGAGCACAACACTTTTTCTGCTTGCTATAAATAATCTGGCATCTGTTCTCCCATCCAATATTTGGTCATCGCTCTATGTGGATGACTTTGCTATAGCTTGTGCAGGTGCTGACTGTCACCTCATTGCAGTTTCCTCCAGCATGCCATCAACCGGGTTTCTGATTGGGCCACCACTCACGGGTTTAAGTTTTCTAGTGGCAAAACTCATCAAATTACGTTCACTAGACGTTCAGTGGTCTCTGATCATCCATTGTACCTATACGGCTCACGTATCCCAGAACGTGATACAGTCAGGTTTCTCGGCCTCCTGTTTGACCGCAGATTGTCCTGGAAACCTCACATTACCTCTCTGAAGGCGACTTGCCATAGCCGGCTGAACCTCCTTAAACCCTCGCACATCTTTCATGGGGGGCTGATCGTAGAACTCTCCTTCGCCTACATTCAGCCCTAATTCTATCGAAACTCGATTATGGTGACCAGATATATTCGGCAGCCTCTCCTGCCACTCTTTCCAGCCTTAATCCCATCCATCACCAGGGATTACGCTTATGCCTTGGTGCTTTTCGTTCTTCCCCGGTTGAGAGCCTCTATGTAGAAGCGAACATTCCATCCTTGTCCGATCGTCGTGATGCACATTGCATTCGCTATTATGTTCGCTCTCATGACCTCCGCAATCCTTCCATGTATAGGATTGTCACAGATGTTAGTAGACGCTCGTTATTTGTTCGTCACCCCTGTTTACTTCGTCCCTTTTCTCTTCGTCTGCATTCACTCTTGTCTTTCCTTCAGCTTCCGCCTTTATATGTTCATGTGGCTTCACCCTTTCCTCTACCCCCTTGGGAAGTTCCTGTTGTCCGTGTCTGTTCTATTCCTCTACCTTGCGCGAAAGCCCAACTGCCTACGGCGGCTTCTCGCTCTTTCTTTCTAGACCATTTCCGTTCTCATTCCCTTGCCATCGCAGTATACACCGATGGTTCAAAGTCATCTGACGGCGTCGGATTCGCAGCAGTGTTTCCGGACAGCGTCGTCGAGGCATCTGTTACCCTCGGCTAGCATATTTACGGCTGAATTGTATGCCATTCTTGTGGCACTTATCCGTATTGCATCTATGCCTGTATCACCATTTGTGGTCGTTTCAGACTCCCCTTTGTGCTTTACAGGCTATCCGTAAAATTGATACACCTCACCCCTAGTTCTTCGTATCCACCTTTGGTTACGCCGTATCTTTAGCAAGCATAAAGATATTGTCTTTTGTTGGGTCCCTGGTCATGTTGACGTACAGGGCAATGAACAGGCAGACACTGCTGCGCGGTCAGCAGTACATGACCTTCCAGTTTCATATAGAGGTGTTCCTTTCACGGACTATTTTGCGGTCATTGCTACCCACCTTCGCACCCGTTGGCAACAACGCTGGTCTGACCTGCTGAATAACAAACTTCATTCTATTAAACCGGTTATAGGTTTCTGGCCTTCTTCTTGTCACCAATGTCGAGGTTGGGAGACTACACTCTCCCGTCTTCGCATTGGCCACACTCGTCTTACTCACGGGTATCTCATGGAGAGGCTCCCTGCCCCTCTCTGTGAGCATTGTCAGGTTCCAGTGTCTGTTCGACATATCCTGTTGGACTGCCCACTCTATCAACGAGCACGCAGAATTTACCTCCAACGACGTCTTCGCTCTGCGGCCCTTTCTTTACCTTCCCTTCTTGCAGATAGCCCCTCCTTTAATCCTGACCCTCTCATTGACTTTTTGACAGAAACTGACTTACTACACAAACTCTGAAGATTACACCTCTAGCACCTCCCACAGTCCCTTCTACCTCGATCTCTTGCTACCTTCTATCCCTGCACTATCCACCGTCATGCTGCACTCCATACTCTACTAATCATCCATCTCCCTCTTACAACCCACTCTCCCTGCATCCTGCAATAACCTGCAGCGCTGTATAACCCCTGTGGTTTAGCGCTTCTATTTGATTATAATAATAATAATCTCAATACTGACAAGACCTACTTCATTCAGTTTGGAAACAGAGCCACAAATGTTCCACTTAACATAACGCTCAATGGATCACCCATCACAAGACTCAGAGGGAAAATTCCTAGGAATCCACCTTGGCAGTAGCCTTAAATTCCAAACACACACACAGCAAATTTCCAAGAAAATCTCAGACAGTAGGCATACTATCAAAGATATGCTACTATGTGCCTCAATCAGCTCTCCTTGCACTGTATCATTCACTCATCTACCCTTATCTCACCTATGGAATCTGTGCATGGGGATCAACAACATTAAATCACCTGAGACTGCCCATAACCCAGCAAAAGGCTGCAGTCAGAATGATGATAAATTCCCACTCTAGACAGCATACTCCACCACTATTCAAAAGTCTAAAACTACTCACCGTAAAGAACATTCACACTTATTCTTGTGCCTACTACACTCAAATATAAACCCTCCGCTCAAAATTCTCCTCACCAACTTTAACAGGACCCATGACCATAACACAAGACACAGATCACTTTTAGATATACGTACCCCATGTCCATATCACCCTGTGTAAAAATTCTATGCTCATAAGGGGCCTCAAAATCTGGAATTCATTACCAGTAAATACTAAAATAACCTGGTCTGAACATCAAAAACCACCTACTCACCCTAAACTAAATACTCATACTGTAAATTACTTTCAACAATGCTCAGGGTTATTTTCCCATAATATAATTTCAATATTTACTATTGATGTAACCATCCTACAAAACACTTTCACCTTGTCACAATATAATATCCTCATTGTAATTTGAGTAAACTTATTATCTTTTATAAACATAAGCTATTTTTTAACTAAAACAAACTCAGTCAATTTCTCTAGTATTAAGTAGTCTATAAGCCATTAGATTTAGTCTGCCCATAATGCCATGGCACGATAGTGGCTCTCTTTGCACTTCAGTTCATGATTGTAATTACAAAATCTATATTATTATTATATTATCATCAAGGTTTTCAGCACTATTTTTGGTATTTTTCCGTCACTTTTGTTCGCATTGTCCTTTAAACTGTAAAACTTGCTTCCAGAATCTATATCCTTCATTTTGGAGCTGTCACTGGTAAATAGTAACCAAAATACAGTATATTAAGTCTCATACAAATGAAATGGACTGATGTTAGATAGCAGTCATTTTTTTATGAAACTTTTACTATGTACTTAAACATATTGCACTTTATTACAGTGTAATGGAGAAGGACATTTTGCAAGAGATTGCCCTTCTGCTAAGGAAGCTGGTGGTTTTAACAGGCAGCAACAAGATTTTAGAAAAGAACGAGGACAAGGCAGAGTGGCTGGCAGAGGTGATGGGAAGGCTTGTTTTAAGGTACTGTATGACATTGCCTGCATTTAACCTTTTAACTGTGTCTGACATATTAGTAAGCACCTGCCAGTATTTTTCACCTAGGCACAACTGTTTGGGTCTCCTGCAGTCTCTTCATGCCTTTGAAATACAATTTAAGACCATTTGGATCCAAGGAGTGCATTATGGTTAACACCACTAGCTTCCCTACCAGCAAACAGGGTGTGGAACCAGCAAGATTACTTATTCATTATAATAATAATAATATATAATATCTTTAACTCTTGTTTTTCTTTTTGGGCCACCCTACTTCTGTGGGATGTGGCTGGTGTGTTGAAAGAAGAAAGAATAATATCTTTATTTCTACAAGTACATGTACAGTGGACCCCCGCTATTCGAACACTCCAAAACTCGCCCTCATTCCAGAATGCTGTTCAAGTGCTGTTACCAAACAAATTTATTCCCATAAGAATGATATAATTAGATTAGTCCATTTCAGACCCCCAAAAATACACTTATAAAAGCACTTACAATAATAAACTTATATAAAAGGGTGAGTTTTGGAGTGTTCGAATAGTGGGGGTCCACTGTACGAGGTATACAGGCCACTACTATATAGAAAGTCCCTTGTTATGCAGAGCATTTCAGGCAAATTAGGTCAATTTTGTCCCAGGATGCAACCCACCACAGTTGACTAACATCCAGTACCCATTTTACTGATGGGTGAACATGAATAGCAGGTGCCTTATGGAAATGCTTCCTAATGTTTTCCAGCCATACATAGTGTGTGAGCTGAGTGTGCTAGCGACACAAAAATTAATTATAAGTTCATTATACTAATAGTGGAATTCAGCCAAAAAGCACAGTATTTAAATTTAATCTAGGAAAACACAATAAATGTATGAAGATAACATGTACAGTGGACCCCCGGTTTTCGTGATTTTTTCGTTCCAGAATGCTGTTCAAGTGCCGTTACCAAACGAATTTATTCCCATAAGGAATAATGTAAATTAGACTAGTCCTTTTAGACCCCCAAAAATACACTTACAAAAGCACTTACAAAAATACACTTACGTTATATTACTATTATATTACCACCTAATCACCCTAAACTAAATACGCATTCTGTAAATTACTTTTAAAAATGCTAAATGTTATTTTCCTTAAGAGTAATTGTGGTAGGGGACCTAAATGCTAAAGTGGGAGAAACATGCAGAGAGGGTGTAGTAGGTAAGTTTGGGGTGCCAGGTGTAAATGATAATGGGAGCCCTTTGATTGAACTTTGTATAGAAAGGGGTTTAGTTATAGGTAATACATATTTTAAGAAAAAGAGGATAAATAAGTATACAAGATATGATGTAGGGCGTAATGACAGTAGTTTGTTGGACTATGTATTGGTAGATAAAAGACTGTTGAGTAGACTTCAGGATGTACATGTTTATAGAGGGGCTACAGATATATCAGATCACTTTTTAGTTATAGCTACAGTGGGAGTAAAAGGTAGATGGGATACAAGGAAAATAGAATCAGTAAGTAAAAGAGAGGTGAAGGTTTATAAACTAAAAGAGGAGGCAGTTAGGGTAAGATATAAACAACTATTGGAGGATAGATGGGTTAGTGAGAGTGTAGGCAATGGGGTCGAAAATGTATGGGGTAGATTTAAAAATGTAGTGTTAGAGTGTTCAGCAGAAGTTTGTGGTTACAGGCGAGTGGGTGCAGGAGGGAAGAGGAGCGATTGGTGGAATGATGATGTAAAGAGAGTAGTAAGGGAGAAAAAGTTAGCATATGAGAGGTTTTTACAAAGTAGAAGTGATGCAAGGAGGGAAGAGTATATGGAGAGAAAAAGAGAGGTTAAAAGAGTGGTGAAGCAATGTAAAAGAGAGCAGATGAGAGAGTGGGTGAGATGTTATCAGCAAATTTTGTTGAAAATAAGAAAAAGTTTTGGAATGAGATTAATAAGTTGAGGAAGCCTAGAGAACAAATGGATTTGACAGTTAAAAATAGGAGAGGAGAGTTATTAAATGGAGAGTTAGAGGTATCGGGAAGATGGAGAGAATATTTTGAGGATTTGTTAAATGTTGATGAAGACAGGGAAGCTGTGATTTCGTGTGTAGGGCAAGGAGGAATAACATCTTGTAGGAGTGTGGAAGAGCCAGTTGTGGGTGTAGGGAAGTTCGTGAGGCAGTGGGTAGAATGAAAGGGGGTAAGGCAGCTGGGATTGATGGGATAAAGATAGAAATGTTAAAAGCAGGTGGGGATATAATTTTGGAGTGGTTGGTGCTATTATTTAATAAATGTATGGAAGAGGGTAAGGTACCTAGGGATTGGCAGAGAGCGTGTATTGTTCCTTTGTATAAAGGCAAAGGGGACAAAAGAGAGTGCAAAAATTATAGGGGAATAAGTCTGTTGAGTGTACCTGGTAAAGTGTATGGTAGAGTTATTATTGAAAGAATTAAGAGTAAAACAGAAAGCAGGATAGCAGATGAACAAGGGGGCTTTAGGAAAGGTAGGGGGTGTGTAGACCAAGTGTTTACAGTGAAACATATAGGTGAACAGTATTTGGATAAGGGTAAAGATGTTTTTGTGGCATTTATGGATTTGGAAAAGGCGTATGATAGGGTAGATAGGGGGGCAATGTGGCAGATGTTGCAGGTGTATGGAATAGGAGGAAGGTTACTGAAAGCAGTGAAGAGTTTTTATGAGGATAGTGAGGCTCAGGTTAGAGTGTGTAGGAGGGAAGGGACTATTTCCCAGTAAAAGTGGGCCTTAGACAAGGATGTGTGATGTCACCGTGGTTGTTCAATATATTTATAGATGGGGTTGTAAGAGAAGTGAATGCGAGGGTCTTGGCAAGAGGTGTTGGGCTAAAAGATAAAGAAGCAAATACAAAGTGGGAGTTGTCACAGTTGCTTTTTGCTGATGACACTGTGCTTTTGGGAGATTCTGAAGAGAAGCTGCAGAGGTTGGTGGATGAATTTGGTAGGGTGTGTAAAAGAAGAAAATTGAAAGTGAATATAGGAAAGAGTAAGGTGATGAGGATAACAAAAAGAATAGGTGACGAAAGATTGGATATCAGATTGGAGGGAGAGAGTATGGAGGAGGTGAATGTATTCAGATATTTGGGAGTGGATATGTCGGCGGATGGGTCTATGAAGGATGAGGTGAATCATAGAATTGATGAGGGGAAAAGGGTGAGTGGAGCACTCGGAGTCTGTGGAGACAAAGAACCTTGTCCATGGAAGTAAAGAGGGGAATGTATGAGAGTATAGTTATACCAACGCTCTTATATGGGTGTGAAGCATGGGTGATGAATGTTGCAACGAGGAGAAGGCTGGAGGCAGTGGAGATGTCATGTCTGAGGTCAATGTGTGGTGTGAATATAATGCAGAGAATTCGGAGTTTGGAAATTAGGAGGAGGTGCGGGATTACCAAAACGATTGTTCAGAGAGCTGAGGAGGGGTTGTTGAGGTGGTTTGGACATGTAGAGAGAATGGAACGAGACAGAGTGACTTCGAGAGTGTATAAATCTGTAGTGGAGGGAAGGCGGGGTAGGGGTCGGCCTAGGAAAGGTTGGAGGGAGGGGGTAAAGGAAGTTTTGTGTGCGAGGGGCTTGGACTTCCAGCAAGCATGTGTGAGCGTATTTGATAGGAGTGAATGGAGGCATATGGTTTTTAATACTTGACGTGCTGTTGGAGTGTGAGCAAAGTAACATTTATGAAGGGATTCAGGGAAACCGGCAGGCCGGACTTGAGTTCTGGAGATGGGAAGTACAGTGCCGGCACTCTGAAGGAGGGGTGTTAATGTTGCAGTTTTATAACTGTAGTGTAAAGCACCCTTCTGGCAAGACAGTGATGGAGTGAATGATGATGAAAGTTTTTCTTTTTCGGGCCACCCTGCCTTGGTGGGAATCGGCCGATGTGTTAATAAAAAAAAAATAAAATAAAAAAAATTTCAATTTTTACTATTAACTACCATCCTACTAAACACTTGTTACAATGTAGTATCACCATAATGTAATTTGAACATTGTAATATCATCATATTGTAATCTGAACAATATTTAAACAAGTCAAACTCAATCAATTTCTCCAATATTATGTACATAGTCTATAAGCCATTAGATTAAGCTGCCCTCAATGTCATGGCATGGCAGTGGCTCTCCTTGCACTTCTATGTAAAATTGCGAAGAAATAAAATTTGTATTTGTATAATTGTTCGAGTTTGGAGCATCATGAACACTGGGGGTCCACTGTACCAAGATTCCATGATGTTGCTGTGTCTGACAAGTCATATATCAATAACAAACAATACCAACAAGATGATGAATCAAACACACTTGTGACATCTTAGTATTTCCAGTGCCTTTATCAATACAGTTCATGGACATGAGCTGGAGACTGTAGTGTTATATACAGAAAATGGTAGATGATGAGATAATCAGTCCCTCAACCTAGAAGCATCTTGTCTAACCCAACAAAGTCAAACACTACGAATTATTTCCATGTGTTCAGTGAGTATTACACCTTGAAACAATTGTTATATATTAAGATTTCCTTGAAAATATAGGTTTTTCAGGTGTCTTGAAGTGACACTGGTGTTTTGGACAGAAATAACATTGTTTATATAACCCAGGGTTTTTCCTTGAACCAAAATATATACCTGGAGATTACCTGGAGAGAATTCCAGGGGTCAACGCCCCCGCGGCCCGGTCCGTGACCAGGCCTCATGTTGGACCAGAGCCTGATCAAGCAGGCTGTTACTGCTGGCCACACGCAGTCCAACGTACGAACCACAGCCTGGCTGGTCAGGTACCGACTTTAGGTGCCTGTCCAGTGCCTGCTTGAAGACAGCCAGGGGTTTGTTGGTAATCCCCCTGATGTATGCTGGGAGGCAGTTGAACAATCTTGGGCCCCTGACACTTATTGTATTGTCCCTCAACGTGCTAGGATAACCCAGTATATATAGTACTAAAAAATTAAACTTAGTTTCCATGTTTTGGGGAGTTTTGCACCTTAAAAACAATTGTAATACCAAAAGTATTCCATGTACACAGTGTTAAAAGGCTAAATTAGTATAAAAAAAAATAGAATATAGTATTGACACCATTTCATATTGTGTATTCCAAGTAATGTTGGGCCATGCATTTCCTCATGTTCAAATTGAAACACAACTATCATGAAAAGCTAGTGTACATAGTGTCAAATATTGAAAACAATACAAAACTTTAAACAATAACAATTTTGCATCAATAAAATGTAAATTACTAAAGTTAAAAAGAGAAACTTTTGTTTTTCTCTTTGGGCCACCCCACCTTGGTGGGAAACGGCCGACTTGTTGAAAAAAAAGAAAAAGAAAAATGTAAATATGGCTAGTGTATGTACCCTCCAGTTGCTGACGAGTGATTATATTTTATGACCCTTGTGAGTTTAGTGCTTAGTTTTGATTGTAATAATAATCAGGTTCCACTTGTTTTAGTCATATTTGATTCCTAAAAATGCACTAAGATTATTTTTTTCCCTTCAAAATCTTTCTCCTGCACAGTAAATTTTATTTCAGGGTTTAACCCTTTGACTGTCGGAGGCCCCTTTCTGAAACTGTCATTCTATGTCGGGAAATATTCGAAAAAAATCATTATTTTTTCTTACCAAAATGTTAGGATTATTTTGCTGAGATATAGAGGCATAAATTTGGCAGAAAATGAGCCACGTATGGCAACAGCGCGCATACCGCTCACTGGTACATTTATATTTACTCCCATTCGAAGGTTTCTTGTATTTTCCAATATTTTTTTTTTTTCCCCAAGTAACTTATGTGGCCTGTGAGGCCAAAGTAAGGTGCAGTGTACATATACTTATACACTCATTGTATTCATCACAATAACTGCACAAACATTATTATTATTATATTGTTTACAAAACTTGTTTACACACCAACAATGCAAAAAAAATTTTTATTACTATTGTTCCATAATATATATACACATATATGACGACTGGACACTTTCAATCAACTTCCCTTAGCACTTGAAGCTGTACTCGCCTAGTTGTGGTTGCAGGGGTCGAGTCACAGCTCCTGGCCCCGCCTCTTCACTGGCCACTACTGGGTCACTCTCCCTGCGCCATGAGCTTTATCATACCTCTGCTTAAAGCTATGTATGGAGCCTGCCTCCACTACATCGCTTCCTAAACTATTCCACTTCCCAACCACTCTGTGACTGAAGAAATACTTCCTAACATCTCTGAGATTCATCTGAGTCTTCAACTTCCAACTGTGTCCCCTTGTTGCTGTGCCCCATCTCTGGAACATTCTGTGTGTGTGTGTACTCACCTAATTGTACTCACCTAATTGTGGTTGCAGGGATCGAGACTCAGCTCCTTGCCCCACCTCTTCGCTGTCCGTTACTGGGTCTCTGCTCTCCCTGCTCCATGAGCTTTATCATACCTTGTCTTAAAACTATGTATGGTTCCCGCCTCCACTATATCGTTCGCTAGACTATTCCACTTCCTAACTACTCTATGGCTGAAGAAATGCTTCCTAACATCCCTTTGACTCATCTGAGTCTTCAGCTTCCAATTGTGTCCCCTTGTTTCTGTGTTCCCTCTCTGGAATATCCTGTCACTATCTACCTTGTCGATTCCCTGCAGTATTTTGTATGTCGTTATCATGTCTCCTCTAACCCTTCTGGCCTCGTATGGCATTTCCCTGAGCTGTGGAACTAGCCTTGTCGCAAACCTTTGCACTTTCTCTAATTTCTTGACGTGCTTGACCAGGTGTGGGTTCCAGACTGTTGCTGCATACTCTAGTATGTTCCTGACGTACACGGTGTACAGTGTCTTGAACGATTCCTTGTTAAGGTAACAGAACGCTAATCTTAGGTTTGCCAGTCGCCCATATGCTGCGCGGTTATCTGGTTGATGTGTGTTTCCGGAGACGTGCTTGGCGTTATACTCACCCCAAGGTCTTTCTCCTTTGATGAGGTTTGTAGCCTTTGTCCACCTAGGCTGTACTCTGTCAGCGGTCTTCTTTGCCCTTCTCCGATCCTCGTGACTGCATTTGGTGGGGTTAAATACGAGAAGCCAGTTGCTAGACCAGATGTCAAGCTTGTCCAGGTCTCTTTGAAGTCCTGCTTGGTCTTCATCCGATGTGATTCTCCTCATTAATTTCACATCATCTGCGACAGAGACACTTCTGAGTCTATCCCGTCCGCCCTGTCATTCACATATACCAAGAATAGCACTGTCCAGGACTGACCCTGCAGTACACCGTCCACCAGCGCCACTGTGATACCTCATCACACACCATGACCCATTGTTTCCTCCCTGTGAGGTATTCCCTGATCCATTCCAGTGCCCTTCCTGTTATACACGCTTGGTCTTCCAACTTTTTACTAATCTCATATGAGGAACTGTGTCGAGGCCTTCCCGCAGTCCAGGAAAATGCAGTCAACCCACTCTTTCTCTCTTGCCTTTCTGTTACTTTATCATAGAACTCCCGGTGGTTTGTTACACAGGATTTGCCTTCCCTGAATCTGTGCTGCCGGCGTTGATTATCCTGTTCTGCCCAGATGCTCCACCATTCTTTTCCTGATGATTTTTCTAAGACTTTGCACACTATACACGTAAGTGACACTGGTCTATAGTTTAGTGCCTCTTTTTTGTCTCCTTTAAAGATGGTGACTACGTGGTCTTTTTCCATATCTCAGGTATGCCCAGTTTCAAAGGATGTGTGAATATTTGGTAAGTGGCACACTCCCGAACCTCAGCTCCTTCCCCCGGGGACCCACGGGAGATATTGTCCTGACCCACGCCTTGAGGTATCAAGGTCACTGAGTAACTGCTTCACCTTCCCCCAGAGTATGTATGCCCTCCAGCACTTGATACATACCTTGTTGGTGACGACCCGTCCTGTCTACCCAGCTGCCTTCCTGCCTACTGTT
>WNWK01022303.1:0-32764 GCA_009830355.1 Cherax destructor
CAACAACGCTGGTCTGACCTGCTGAATAACAAACTTCATTCTATTAAACCGGTTATAGGTTTCTGGCCTTCTTCTTGTCACCAATGTCGAGGTTGGGAGACTACACTCTCCCGTCTTCGCATCGGCCACACTCGTCTTACTCACGGGTATCTCATGGAGAGGCTCCTGCCCTCTCTGTGAGCATTGTCAGGTTCCAGTGTCTGTTCGACATATCCTGTTGGACTGCCCACTCTATCAACGAGCACGCAGAATTTACCTCCAACGACGTCTTCGCTCTGCGGCCCTTTCTTTACCTTCCCTTCTTGCAGATGGCCCCTCCTTTAATCCTGACTCTCTCATTGACTTTTTGACAGAAACTGACTTACTACACAAACTCTGAAGATTATACCTCTAGCACCTCCCTCAGTCCCTTCTACCTCGATCTCTTGCTACCCTCCTCCCCTGCACAATCCACCGTCATCTTGCACTCCATACCCTACTAATTGTCCATCTCCCTCTTACAACCCACTCTCCCTGCATCCTACAATAACCTGCAGCGCTGTATAACCCCTGTGGTTTAGCGCTTCTATTTGATTATAATATAATAATAATCTTCACGCAACATTCAGCACTCACGGTTCACACCCACACAAGAGCACTGGTATACTCTCATACATTCCTCTCTTTGCTTCCACTGATAATGTTCTGTCTCTACAGACACCTCAGTGCGCCAATTACCTTTATTACCCTCATCAGTTATATGATTCGCTTTGTCTTTCATAGACCCGTCTGCTGACAAGATCATTCTCATATATCTGAATACATTTACTTCCTCCAGGCTCCCGCCCTCCCAGGCTCCCGCCCTCCCAGGCTCCCGCCCTCCCAGGCTCCCGCCCTCCCAGGCTCCCGCCCTCCCAGGCTCCCGCCCTCCAATCTGATATCCAATCTTTCATTAACTATTATTTTTTTGTTATCCTCATTATCTCGCTCTTTCCTATGTTCACTTTTCATTTCCCTCTTTTACATTCCCTTCCAGACTCGTGCACCAACCTTAGCAACTTCTCTTCAGAATTTCCCAAAAGCACAGAAAAGCAAATGTGACAACTCCCACTTAGTGATAGATTCCTTTTCTCTTAATCAAACACCTCTTGCCAACACCCGAACATTCACTTCTCTTACAACCATTCTATAAATGTATTAAACAACCACTGTGACATCACACATCCCAGGATAAGGCCTATTTTTACTGGAAACTAATCTGACTCTCCTTGTAAAAACTCTTCACTGCTTCAGTAACCTTGATTCCCTATCCACTCTATCACTCTTCCTAAAGCCTCCTTGCTCATCTGGATCCTGCTTTCTGTCTTACTCTTCATTCAGTCAACAATTAGGTGTCCCGGAGCTAGATCGCTTGTGCACTCAGCTCACACTCTGAGGTCCGGAGATAGATTCTCCTCTGGTACGGCTGGAAAACATTAGGGACGTGTTTCCATAAGACACCTGCTGTCCCTGTCCATGTTCACCCATCTGGGTGTTAGTGGACTGGTGTGGGTCGCATCCTGGGACAAAATTGACCTAATTTTCGGGAAATGCTCTGCATAACAAGGGACTTTCTATATAGTAGTATCTTATTGATGTCAGCTATAGTCTGTATACCTTGTACATGTACTTGTAGTAAAGATATTATTATTATTATTATTATTATTATTATTATTATTATTATTATTATTATAACTCTACCACTCACTTTACCAGGTATACTCAACAGGTTTACAATCCTATAATTTGTACACTCTCTTTTGTCCCCTTTGCCTTTATACAAAGACTATACATGCTCTCTGCCAGTCCCTGGGTACCTTCCCCTCTTCCATACAGTTATTAAAATAATCATAATTTTTTTTTTTTATTATTAACACATCGGCCGATTCCCACCAAGGCAGGGTGGCCCGAAAAAGAAAAACTTTCATCATCATTCACTCCATCACTGTCTTGCCAGAAGGGTGCTTTACACTACAGTTATAAAACTGCAACATTTACACCCCTCCTTCAGAGTGCCGGCACTGTACTTCCATCTCCAGAACTCAAGTCCGGCCTGCCGGTTTCCTGAATCCCTTCATAAATGTTACTTTGCTCACACTCCAACAGCACGTCAAGTATTAAAAACCATATGCCTCCATTCCTCCTATCAAATACGCTCACACATGCTTGCTGGAAATCCAAGCCCCTCGCACACAAAACTTCCTTTACCCCCTCCCTCGAACCTTTCCTAGGCCGACCCCCACCCGCCTTCCCTCCACTACAGATTTATACACTCTCGAAGTCACTCTGTCTCGTTCCATTCTCTCTACATGTCCAAACCACCTCAACAACCCCTCCTCAGCTCTCTGGACAATCGTTTTGGTAATCCGCACCTCCTCCTAATTTCCAAACTCCGAATTCTCTGCATTATATTCACACCACACATTGACCTCAGACATGACATCTCCACTGCCTCCAGCCTTCTCCTCGTTGCAACATTCATCACCCATGCTTCACACCCATATAAGAGCGTTGGTATAACTATACTCTCATACATTCCCTCTTACTTCCATGGACAAGGTTCTTTGTCTCCACAGACTCCGAAGTGCTCCACTCACCCTTTTCCCTCATCAATTCTATGATTCACCTCATCCTTCATAGACCCATCCGCCGACATGTCCACTCCCAAATATCTGAATACATTCACCTCCTCCATACTCTCTCCCTCCAATCTGATATCCAATCTTTCGTCACCTATTCTTTTTGTTATCCTCATCACCTTACTCTTTCCTATATTCACTTTCAATTTTCTTCTTTTACACACCCTACCAAATTCATCCACCAACCTCTGCAGCTTCTCTTCAGAATCTCCCAAAAGCACAGTGTCATCAGCAAAAAGCAACTGTGACAACTCCCACTTTGTATTTGCTTCTTTAATCATAATACAAAACATAATAATAACTAAAATACAAATAATTTTAATACAAATAATAATAATAATAATAATGATAAAAGTAATAAACTATAATATTGAGATAAATCAGAATGGGGGCACGTCACAAGCGGTGTCCTACAGGGGTCAGTTTTGGGTCCCTTATAATAATAAAATAAAATTAATAGCAATAATAACTATAATAATTATTACAATATAATAATGATGGATAATAATAATAAAATAAAAATATTAAAAACAAAAGGAATTACAATGAAAAAATAATAAAAAGAGGAGGTGGAGGTGTTGATTCACCGGGAAATCTCCTGGCCCGGGTCTTTACCAGATGGCGACCCGGCTCCGGCTCCCTGGCGTGGGAGTAGCAGAGACCTAAGTCTCCCATGGGAGGGGATACCCCTCAGCGGTGGGACCAACTGGTCTCAGGCCTAGCCATATTCGCCCACAAGCACAAGACAGGTAGGTAGATAGTTGCCAGGCCCCTCTGGTCTGCCACCTTCCCCGCCCCAAGGAGGCTGACGGGAAGGGCAGGCTTGCGAGCCGCAGATGGTAGCAAGCTCCAGCCTTGGCCCCTACCCTGCCCTAGAAGGTCTGGGCATGGTGATCGACCAATAAAAATAATTATAATAAAAATATTAATAAATATTAAAATATTTAAAATGCTAATAATAATAATAATAAATAATAATAAAACTAATAATTATAATATAAAAATAACAAAGAATAATCAAAGTAATAATAATAATAATAATAATAATAATAATATTAATAATAATAATAATAATAATATAATATGCAGCACTTACTATAAGCTAAGGACAAAAGTATGATAAGGTTAGTAATGTGTGTACTGTATATGCATGTTTTAGCTCTATTGTTCGCTTAATAAATGATGGTGTGAACATGTTATCAGGCTCTTATATGCATTAAAAAAAAAGGGCTATGATTCACTTTACAGCAATTCACTGCTTTACAGTGGGAGCGCAGAACGTTATCTGCTGTATAAGCGGGACTCTCTTGTATGTTGTCATAGCAGTGTTCAGATCTGAAGGTACAAATAACCCACACATAGGAAAGAGGAGCCTATGACGACGTTTCGGTCCGACTCGGGTCATTTACAAAGTCACACTAAGAGAAAGAAGACAAAGAGGCAGCATACATAGGCCAGCTGACAGGGACAGCAGGTAAGCTGCTCTCTATGTGCGGGTTATTTGTGTTGTTACACTCACTGTATTATGGCTTTATGTTCTTTGAAGATACGAAATATTGTGTATACTAGTGACTTGGACAGTTGCATACTTGTAGAGGGCTTTGAGGACCAACACCCCCGCTGCCCGGTCCTTGACCAGGTTGTTACTGCTGGCAGCATGTAAAGCGATGCACGAACTACAGCCGGGTTGATCAGGTACTGAATTTAGGTGCTTGTCCAGTGCTTGAAGACAGCCAGGAGTCTATTGGTAATCCCTCTTATGTATGCTGGGAGGCAGTTGAACAGTCTTGGGCCCAGGAAACGTATTGTGTTGTCTCTTAGTGTACTCGTGGCGCCCCTGCTTTTCACTGGGGGATGTTGCATTTCCTGCTTAGTCTTTTGCTTTCGTACTGAGTGATTTCCCAGTGTAGATTTGGGACTAGTCCCTATAAGATTTCCCAAGTGTATATTATCATGTATCTTTCTCACATGCGTTCCAAGGCATACAGGGAAATAGACTTCAAGTGTTGCCAGTATTTTAGGTTCTTTATTTTACTGATACTTGCAGTGAAAGTTCTCTGTATATTCTCCAGGTTTGCAATTTTGCCTGACTTGAAGGGGCAGTTAGTGTACAGCAGTATTCCAGCCTAGAGAAGACAAGCAATTTGAAAATAATCATGGGCTTGGCATCCCTTGTGTTGAAGGTTCTCATTATCCATTCTATTATTTTCCTGACATATGTGGTAGGGACATTGTTGTGATCTTTGAAAGTGATGTTTCCCGTCATTATTGCTCCCAGATCCTTCAAATAAGTTTTTCGCTCTATCGTGTGTTTTGAATTTGTTTTACACACTGACCCAGGTTTTAATTCTTCGAGTTTTCCTCAGCAGAATAGTTAAAAATTGTCTTCACTGAACTTCATATTGTTTTCTTAGGCCCATTTAAAGGCTTGGTTAATGTCCGCTTGGAGATGTATTGTCTTCAATGTGAGGTGACACTGTCATGCAAATTCATCACCGAAGGAGGACACAGTGCTGTTGCTTACGTCTTTATGTCAGATATCAGGAGGTTCAAAAGTATTATTTTTATATTGTGTAGATGTAGTGTGTATTGTGTAGGTGTAGTACGTATTGTGTAGGTATAGTGTATCTTGAGTTAAGGTAGCATGTATAGTATAGACATAGTGGGCACTGAGTAGGTTAACATGGCTGATGGTGCAGTGTAATCTTCAAGAACATCAGCAGTGGAATTACACAAGAACCATCAGTGATTTACATGGTGGAATTAACATGGATTAGATTGAGGACAACTTAATGTCTTTGGTGCTTAACAATTACCTATCCTTCACCAACATTCCCTCACACCCCACTTTATCAGTACCTGACTAACACCCCATTCCTCCAACAACCCCCCCATCCTGCCCACACCTCATCACATCAACATGACATCCTCTGATCCTCCTAGCAACAGTATGTCATCTCAACATTCAGTCTCCACACTGTAAATCTCCAAGCGGATATAAATAAATTTTACAAATGGACCCCAGAAAACATTATGATGTTTAATAAAGATCAATTTTGTGGGATTTTGTGATTTATTTCAGCTATTTTATTGTGATTTATCCTAAAGGAGAGTTAATATTCTCTGACTGAATTTTTGCTCTTTAAACT
This sequence comes from Cherax destructor, assembly GCA_009830355.1. Classification (NCBI taxonomy): domain Eukaryota; kingdom Metazoa; phylum Arthropoda; class Malacostraca; order Decapoda; family Parastacidae; genus Cherax; species Cherax destructor. Next base: position 5,807 of record WNWK01022303.1, read on the forward strand.
CTCCACAGCACTCTTTACAATGTATCCCAGAAACATCTTGAAATACAGGAATGTGAGGTGACTTTACCATCAGTAATGTGAGGTGACTGTACCATCAGTAATGTGAGGTGACTGTACCATTAGTAATGTGAGGTGACTGCACCATCAGTAATGTGAGGTGACTGTACCATCAGTAATGTGAGGTGACTGCACCATCAGTAATGTGAGGTGACTGTACCATCAGTAATGTGAGGTGACTGTACCATCAGTAATGTGAGGTGACTGTACCATCAGTAATGTGAGGTGACTGTACCATCAGTAATGTGAGGTGACTGTACCATCAGTAATGTGAGGTGACTGTACCATCAGTAATGTGAGGTGACTGTACCATCAGTAATGTGAGGTGACTGTACCATCAGTAATGTGAGGTGACTGTACCATCAGTAATGTGAGGTAACTGTACCATCAGTAATGTGAGGTGACTCTACCATCAGTAATGTGAGGTGACTGTACCATCAGTAATGTGAGGTAACTGTACCATCAGTAATGTGAGGTGACTGTACCATCAGTAATGTGAGGTGACTGTACCATCAGTAACGTGAGGTGACTGTACCATCAGTAATGTGAGGTGACTGTACCATCAGTAATGTGAGATGACTGTACCATCAGTAATGTGAGGTGACTGTACCATCAGTAATGTGAGGTGACTGTACCATCAGTAATGTGAGGTGACTGTACCATCAGTAATGTGAGGTGACTGTACCATCAGTAATGTGAGGTGACTGTACCATCAGTAATGTGAGGTGACTGTACCATAAGTAATGTGAGGTGACTGCACCATCAGTAATGTGAGGTGACTGTACCATCAGTAATGTGAGGTGACTGTACCATCAGTAATGTGAGGTGACTGTACCATCAGTAATGTGAGGTGACTGTACCATCAGTAATGTGAGGTGACTGTACCATCAGTAATGTGAGGTGACTGCACCATCAGTAATGTGAGGTGACTGTACCATCAGTAATGTGAGGTGACTGTACCATCAGTAATGTGAGGTGACTGTACCATCAGTAATGTGAGGTGACTGTACCATCAGTAATGTGAGGTGACTGTACCATCAGTAATGTGAGATGAATGTACCACCAGTAATGTGAGGTGACTGTACCATCAGTAATGTGAGGTGACTGTACCATCAGTAATGTGAGATGACTGTACCATCAGTAATGTGAGGTGACTGTACCATCAGTAATGTGAGGTGACTGTACCATCAGTAATGTGAGGTGACTGTACCATCAGTAATGTGAGGTGACTGTACCATCAGTAATGTGAGGTGACTGTACCATCAGTAATGTGAGGTGACTGTACCATCAGTAATGTGAGATGACTGTATCATCAGTAATGTGAGGTGACTGTACCATCAGTAATGTGAGGTGACTGTACCATCAGTAATGTGAGATGACTGTACCATCAGTAATGTGAGGTGACTGTACCATCAGTAATGTGAGATGACTGTACCATCAGTAATGTGAGGTGACTGTACCATCAGTAATGTGAGATGACTGTACCATCAGTAATGTGAGGTGACTGTACCATCAGTAATGTGAGGTGACTGTACCATCAGTAATGTGAGGTGACTGTACCATCAGTAATGTGAGGTGACTGTACCATCAGTAATGTGAGGTGACTGTACCATCAGTAATGTGAGGTGACTGCACCATCAGTAATGTGAGGTGACTGTACCATCAGTAATGTGAGGTGACTGTACCATCAGTAATGTGAGGTGACTGTACCATCAGTAATGTGAGGTGACTGTACCATCAGTAATGTGAGGTGACTGTACCATTAGTAATGTGAGATGACTGTACCATCAGTAATGTGAGGTGACTGTACCATCAGTAATGTGAGGTGACTGTACCATCAGTAATGTGAGATGACTGTACCATCAGTAATGTGAGGTGAATGTACCATCAGTAATGTGAGGTGACTGTACCATCAGTAATGTGAGGTGACTGTACCATCAGTAATGTGAGATGACTGTACCATCAGTAATGTGAGATGACTGTACCATCAGTAATGTGAGGTGACTGTACCATCAGTAATGTGAGGTGACTGTACCATCAGTAATTTGAGGTGACTGTACCATCAGTAATGTGAGATGACTGTACCATCAGTAATGTGAGGTGACTGTACCATCAGTAATGTGAGGTGACTGTACCATCAGTAATGTGAGGTGACTGTACCATCAGTAATGTGAGATGACTGTACCATCAGTAATGTGAGGTGACTGTACCATCAGTAATGTGAGGTGACTGTACCATCAGTAATGTGAGATGACTGTACCATCAGTAATGTGAGGTGACTGTACCATCAGTAATGTGAGGTGACTGTACCATCAGTAATGTGAGGTGACTGTACCATCAGTAATGTGAGATGACTGTACCATCAGTAATGTGAGATGACTGTACCATCAGTAATGTGAGGTGACTGTACCATCAGTAATGTGAGGTGACTGTACCATCAGTAATGTGAGGTGACTGTACCATCAGTAATGTGAAGTGACTGTACCATCAGTAATGTGAGGTGACTGTACCATCAGTAATGTGAGATGACTGTACCATCAGTAATGTGAGGTGACTGTACCATCAGTAATGTGAGGTGACTGTACCATCAGTAATGTGAGGTGACTGTACCATCAGTAATGTGAGGTGACTGTACCATCAGTAATGTGAGATGACTGTACCATCAGTAATGTGAGGTGACTGTACCATCAGTAATGTGAGGTGACTGCACCATCAGTAATGTGAGGTGACTGTACCATCAGTAATGTGAGGTGACTGTACCATCAGTAATGTGAGGTGACTGTACCATCAGTAATGTGAGGTGACTGTACCATCAGTAATGTGAGATGACTGTACCATCAGTAATGTGAGGTGACTGTACTATCAGTAATGTGAGGTGACTGTACCATCAGTAATGTGAGGTGACTGTACCATCAGTAATGTGAGGTGACTGTACCATCAGTAATGTGAGATGACTGTACCATCAGTAATGTGAGGTGACTGTACCATCAGTAATGTGAGGTGACTGTACCATCAGTAATGTGAGGTGACTGCACCATCAGTAATGTGAGGTGACTGTACCATCAGTAATGTGAGGTGACTGTACCATCAGTAATGTGAGGTGACTGTACTATCAGTAATGTGAGGTGACTGTACCATCAGTAATGTGAGATGACTGTACCATCAGTAATGTGAGGTGACTGTACCATCAGTAATGTGAGGTGACTGTACCATCAGTAATGTGAGGTGACTGTACCATCAGTAATGTGAGGTGACTGTACCATCAGTAATGTGAGGTGACTGTACCATCAGTAATGTGAGGTGACTGTACCATCAGTAATGTGAGGTGACTGTACCATCAGTAATGTGAGGTGACTGCACCATCAGTAATGTGAGGTGACTGTACCATCAGTAATGTTAGGTGACTGTACCATCAGTAATGTGAGGTGACTGTACTATCAGTAATGTTAGGTGACTGTACCATCAGTAATGTGAGATGACTGTACCATCAGTAATGTGAGGTGACTGTACCATCAGTAATGTGAGGTGACTGTACCATCAGTAATGTGAGGTGACTGTACCATCAGTAATGTGAGGTGACTGTACCATCAGTAATGTGAGGTGACTGTACCATCAGTAATGTGAGGTGACTGTACCATCAGTAATGTGAGGTGACTGTACCATCAGTAATGTGAGGTGACTGTACCATCAGTAATGTGAGGTGACTGTACCATCAGTAATGTGAGGTGACTGTACCATCAGTAATGTGAGGTGACTGTACCATCAGTAATGTGAGATGACTGTACCATCAGTAATGTGAGGTGACTGTACCATCAGTAATGTGAGGTGACTGTACCATCAGTAATGTGAGGTGACTGTACCATCAGTAATGTGAGGTGACTGTACCATCAGTAATGTGAGGTGACTGCACCATCAGTAATGTGAGGTGACTGCACCATCAGTAATGTGAGGTGACTGCACCATCAGTAATGTGAGGTGACTGTACCATCAATAATTAGAGGTGACTGTACCATCAGTAATGTGAGGTGACTGCACCATCAGTAATGTGAGGTGACTGCACCATCAGTAATGTGAGGTGACTGTACCATCAGTAATGTGAGGTGACTGTACCATCAGTAATGTGAGGTGTCAGTGCATTTGTAACTGATTAGCAGTTCTGCACCTAATTTTTGTGTTAATAAAATGATTGGTTATGATATCACAGGATCTTCTATAATTTCTAATTACCATATCATTAAAACTATGTAAATTAAAAAAAATAGAATATATGTAACATTTGTGCAAGTGGCAAGGCTCCATGTTGCCATCATGTGACTCCATGTTGCTATCATGTGACTCCATGTTGCCATCATGTGACTCCATGTTGCCATCATGTGACTCCATGTTGCCATCATGTGACTCCATGTTGCCATCATGTGACTCCATGTTGCCATCATGTGACCCCATGTTGCCATCATGTGACCCCATGTTGCCATCATGTGACTCCATGTTGCCATCATGTGACTCCATGTTGCCATCATGTGACTCCATGTTGCCATCATGTGACTCCATGTTGCCATCATGTGACTCCATGTTGCCATCATGTGACTCCATGTTGCCATCATGTGACTCCATGTTGCCATCATGTGACTCCATGTTGCCATCATGTGACCCCATGTTGCCATCATGTGACTCCATGTTGCCATCATGTGACTCCATGTTGCCATCATGTGACTCCATTATGACATCATGTGACTCCATGATGCCATCATGTGACTCCATGTAGCCAACATGTGACTCGATGTTGCCATCATGTGACTCCATGTTGCCATCATGTGACTCCATGTTGCCATCATGTGACTCCATGTTGCCATCATGTGACTCCATGTTGCCATCATGTGACTCAATGATGACATCATGTGACTCCATGTTGCCATCTTGTGACTCCATGTTGTCATCATGTGACTCCATGTTGCCAACATGTGACTCCATGTTGCCATCATGTGACTCCATGTTGACATCATGTGACTCCATGATGCCATCATGTGACTCCATGATGCCATCATGTGACTCCATGTAGCCAACATGTGACTCCATGATGCCATCATGTGACTCCATATTGCCATCATGTGACTCCATGTGGCCAACATGTGACTCCATGTTGCCATCATGTGATTCTAAGTTGACATCATGTGACTCCATGATGCCATCATGTGACTCCATGATGCCATCATGTGACTCCATGTTGCTATCATGTGACTTCATGTTGCCATCATGTGACTCCATGTTGCCATCATGTGACTCCATGATGCCATCATGTGACTCCATGATGCCATCATGTGACTCCATGTTGCTATCATGTGACTCCATGATGCCATCATATGACTCCATGTTGCCATCATGTGACTCCATGATGCCATCATATGACTCCATGTTGCCATCATGTGACTCCATGTTGCCATCATGTGACTCCATGATGCCATCATATGACTCCATGTTGCCATCATGTGACTTCATGATGCCATCATGTGACTCCATGTTGCCATCATGTGAGTATCCAGCACCATCTTCACTTCTTATATCTCGGTGACAATAATAATTATAATACCCTAATTTTTAAAGTACATGATAAAATTAAGCAAACTTTACAAGAAAGACATCCAGCATGTGAGACTTACTTTCTTACTTCGGAAGTGTCCTCTCTGATATCTGTGAAGACACGCGTCTCAATAAGCAGTGGAAAAAAAATTGCGTACGTTCTTTATACAATTAACAAGTGTATATCCTAACGTAGGTTCCTCGAGTGTATGACAATATAAGCTGACAAAAGTGGTTGAGACTTCGGGTTAAGCTGTAGCTGTGAGCAAAGAGCTTTGGAGAGAGCTGTTACTGGGAGACAGAAGTGGAGGCTCTGTTGGAGAACCTTGGAGAAATTGTTGTGGGTCCTACTGTTCTTATACTTTAAGTGTATAATCGTTTATGTCAATAAGTGTATATTTCCTATCTCAATCATTTATGTTTTCCCATTTATATTAATATCAGAACGTTTTTCACCTTTTTCCCAACTACAGTAAGAACCCATATCTATGGATACTGAAACCGTGGATAGTAGCGAACTCTATATATAATTCACTTTTAGTTTATATGCATAACTATTTTAAAGTTTAACTGAAAAATTCTGCACAATAGTGAAGAATTATGACTTCTTCAGTGACGGGAAGCACTTCATGGTTTCTCTTAGGCTCTGAAGAACTTCCACCCTCACTAAGTTTGTGCTCTGAGGTTATTATTAAGCACAATTAAGGGTTATAATCTGGCCATGACAAACTGTGGATAACTGAGACAGCCGACACCAAACACGCGGATACGGAGGTCTACTGTATATTACTACACAAGGTTGATTGTATTATTTATTGTTTTTAGTTTCTGGAATGTGTATGGAAGACCTCAAACTTGTTGGGACGTCTGTTCCTAAAATATATTCAAAATAAAATTTGCGTGATAAAAGCCTATGTGAAATAATAATAAAAATATTAATATATTTCAGGATGATATACTGTGTGTAAAGAGATGTTTGTCATATAGAAAACCCATAGTTATGCAGAACATTTCTGGCACTTAATTCTTCAAGTAACCTAAGACAATAAGTAATTAATTGCTTATGAATAATGATATTAAGGGTGTATAAAGAACACTATGATAATTGTACTTATATGTAGCTGTGTTTAAATAAAGTTACTTAGGTCAGATATGAACACATGAGAGAGATGGCTAAGAAGAAGAGATATATATCACGGTCACGTATATTTCAGCAGGAACACCACCATACATGAGATGCAACAAGTAAACACAATGACAACATATCCAAGAACAATATCTCAGGGATGTGATATATCACCAGTGACAATAATAATAATAATAATAATAATAATAATAATAATAATAATAATAATAATAATAATAATAATAAATATATTAATACTAATATTAAAAACAACTTTATTTTTACGAGTACATGATTATATTATACAGACAATCTTTTACGAGAAATACCCAGCCTGTGAGACTCACTCTTTCTTATAATGGGAGTCTTTTCTCTGGTATATCTTAAGACTGGTGTCTCACTCGGCACTGTTAAAAAACTTGTGTAATGCCTTTATGCAATTAATGACCGTATATTCAAATGAGGGTTCCTCATGTGGGGGTTGAAGTGGCTCCGGGAAAACAGAACTTAGTACTCTAAATGCTTTTTGTCTGTATATATTCCAAATGTTTGACTCTGTAACCAACGTCTCTGTTGAGTACCAATTGATATTCTCACACAGTCTTTAAACAGTTGTAGCCTCCAGGACTGTTTCTCTCAGTGGCCGCCACATAAAAAATATTACCACTGGTAAGAATATGAGGGTCAACAATCCCAGCCAAATTAAGAGCTCTAATTAGCAGCCAGTTTTGAGAGGAACCTCACTAGCCGGAGACGTAGGTTCCATATCTTGAACCCCACTAGCTGGAGATTCAGGCTCACTATCCTGAACCTCACTAGCTGGAGATTCAGGCTCACTATCCTGAACCTCACTAGCTGGAGATTCAGGCTCACTATCCTGAACCTCACTATGCTAGAGATTCAGGCTCAGTATCTTGAACCCCACTATCTGGAGATTCATGCTCACTATCCTGAACCTCAATAAATGGAGAGTGGGGTTCACTATCCTTGAAGCCACTAGCCAGAGACTGGAGATCACTATCCTGGAAGCCACTAGCCAGAGACTGGAGATCACTATCCTGGAAGCCACTAGCCAGAGACTGGAGATCACTATCCTGGAAGCCACTAGCCAGAGACTGGAGATCACTATCCTGGAAGCCACTAGCCAGAGACTGGGGATCACTATCCTGGAAGCCACTAGCCAGAGACTGGGGATCACTATCCTGGAAGCCACTAGCCAGAAACTTCTCTGACAAAAACTAACGAGTCCAGGAGTCACTTTCTCCTCGTTGGTTGGCTTCAGTGTATTGTCTTTGACACATAAGCGCTTGGGCCTTCAGTGCTGCAGCCTGGTGCAGCGCAATCTTGCGCAATTCTGCTTTACAAGATGCAGCCTTGAGCAGGGTAGACTCATTCTCCGCTGCTTTCTGTGATGCGATATGATGAATTCCGGATTTCTTCTGGGCAGGTTGGCGTGCTCTACCCAGGTACGCCGCAGCCTGGCGCAACAAGCTTTCTCGTGACACTGCCTCTTGTGTCACCGCAGGATGTGACACAGCTCCAAGTGCCGAGACCTCGCGCTCGAAGGCCTCGCGCATCATAGCCTCGTGAGTCAAGGCTTCGAGCACCACAGCCTAGCGATCATTAGCCACAAGTGCTTCAGCTGCACTTGCTTCAGCACTGTCTCTTTCAGTTTTACACGCCTGACTCTCAAGTTCTGCAGCGTGGAGCAGCTCAAGTTCTTGGTGCTCGTACTGATCTGCTAAAGCTCTGTGCAGTGAAACTTCACGTTCTGCGGCCTTAAAGGCTTCTTTTAGCAATGCATTAGCCTCGTGCATGGCACAATTAAGTTCTACTGCCTTACGGGCAGCAGCCAGGCATATGGAATTCCTATAGTCCTTCAAAGAACTCAGAGAAACAGAAGAGGTCATGGAAGAGATGGAACCCTGAGAGACAGAAGGGGTGACGGTAGAACTGGTACACTGAGGGACAGAAGGGGTTACCATAGAACTGGAATTAACTTTAAGTGCAGATGGGATAAAAACAAACTTCTCTAGTCTGTCCAGAAAAGTTTTACACAAAACTTATCGGCGATGCAATGTCTTGAAAAGTGAGGTATCAAAACCACCCTTTTTCACCTGTATAGACAACACTTTTATTGCGTAAGGAGCCGGCAACTCCAAGCCGAAACACTGATTAGAAACACTATAGTTCTCAGACTAGTATCTTGTAATGAATATGAACAGGCCATGTGGGGGCATACGTATAATACGACATATCATATTTATTACCTAGTCGCATATAATATCTGTTGTTTATGTATTTGCATCGTTCTGGAACATTCTGACTTCTGATACCACCTCTGCCAGACTATATTAACCTGGAATTGCAAAAGTAAAGCCATAATTCACCTTCGCTTTCTTCAAAAACTTTACAATCTCAATTTGCAATTTGCAGCAAGGTTCCGAACCTGTCATAGCCGGAACCTCACTACCCTGAGTCTACCTTCTGGACTCCCGCGCTGCACACTGTCGTTCAGCTAAGTTGGCCACAGCTTTTTCATATTAAGTCTGCAGTGCAGTGTCATTGCACTGGGGAGTTCTGGACCTGGAGAAAAATTATGCTACTCTCCTGAATATGCTCGTCCCTGATGACTCTGCCGACAATATCTGTCTAAAAACATTAGTGTGGAAACCTAACGGCTTGACAGTTGCTATCAGCCCCCTGAGATATTTGGGAGATTGTAAGCAGCAAATAAAACATGAACTATTTTCCTCATTCATGTGTGGGTAAAACCGCGAACAAAATATAAAAACACCGTTTTCTGGAATTTATTCCCAAGAAGAAACAGAATTAATTATTTAATTACATACAATTTATGAGGTTAACGTTTTCTTCTGAGACGCAAAATCCATAATCCATTTTATGAAATAATTAATCGGGATGTATTCGGGAACCCCCACAGAGAACCCATCGACAACACCAACATTTTCCAGGAATGTTAAGAACTAACTCATTACACATTCCATTTTCACAAATGTTAAAATTATTAATAACTTCCACAGATAATTAACACCATTATTACCACCAAGTAATATTAGTACAACTTAATATTCCACAAATATAATTATAGTCAGCTGGGAAAATTAATTACTTTCCACAATTAAAATACAAATATTTATTGTATTACAAATGATGACTCTCAAGGTAAAAGTATGTGTGTATAGTGTAGATTTATGTGTAGAATGTAGATGTATATACAGTGTAGATGTATGTGTAAGGTGAAGATGTATGTGTATAGTGTAGATGTATGTGTATAGTGTAGATGTATGTGTATACTGAAGATGTATGTGTATAGTGTAGATGTATGTGTAAAGTGTAGATGTATGAGTATAGTGTAGATTTATGTGTATAGTGTAGATGTATGTGTATAATGAAGATGTATGTGTATAGTGTAGATGTATGTGTATAGTGTAGATGTATGAGTAAGTGTAGATGAATGTGTATATTGTAGATGAATGTGTATATTGTAGATGTATGAGTAGAGTGTAGATGTAAGTGTATAGTGTAGATGTAAGTGTATAGTGTAGATGTATGAGTATAGTGTAGATGGATGTGTATAGTGTAGATGTATGTGTATAGTGTAGATGTATGTGTAAAGTGTAGATGTATGAGTATAGTTTAGATGAATGTGTATAGTGTAGATGAATGTGTATAGTGTAGATGTATGAGTATAGTGTAGATGTAAGTGTATAGTGTAGATGTAAGTGTATAGTGTAGATGTATGTGTATAGTGTAGATGAATGTGTATAGTGTAGATGTATGAGTACAGTGTAGATGTAAGTGTATAGTGTAGATGTATGTGTATACTGTAGATGTATGTGTATAGTGTAGATGTATGTGTATTACAATATTAGTTAAGAGAGCTACGGGCAAACCCAATTACTCGGCCTCTTAGACCAAAGTATTCTGCTCTCATAACCAACACTGTAATACTGCTCTCATAACCAACACTGTAATACTGCTCTCATAACCAACACTGTAATACTGCTCTCATAACCAACACTGTAATACTGCTCTCATAACCAACACTGTAATACTGCTCTCATAACAACATCTGTAATACTGCTCTCATAACAACCTTAATCTGCTCATACATCTGTAATCTGCTCTCATAACCACACTGTAATACTCTCTCATAAAACTCTGTAATACTCCCTACTAATATCTCATAATACTGTAATTGCTCTCATACAATACTGTAATAGTCTCATAATAAACTGTAATCTGCTCTCATAAATAACCTGTAATCGCTCTACCATAAACTGTATACTTCATAACACTGTAATCGTCTCATAATATCTGTAACGCTTATAATCAAATGTAATCTGTCTCATAACATCACTGTAATCTGTCTATAAATAAACTGTATCGCTCTCATAACCAAACTGTAATTGTTCATTTAACGCTTAACTGTATACTGCTAACTGTATCATAACTCATAACACATACTGTAATGCCTCATACATACTGTAATCTCTCATACATCACTTATAATGCTTACTGTATGCTCTTACAATCATGTCTGCTCATAAACATCTGTAATGCTGTCTCATAACAATGTATACTGTCTCATAATAATCTGTAATCTGCTCATACATACTAATACTGTCTCATAAAACTAATCTGTTCTATTCTAATCACGTTCTGCTCATAACTAATTTCATAATAAACTGTAATGCTCATCTCATAAATCTGTCTGTCTAATAACACTGTAATACTGTCTCATAACACACTGTAATCTGCTCTCATAACAACATGTAATATGTCTCATAATCCTATGTTCTGCTCTCATAAATACACTGTAATACTGCTACATATAATGCTCATACAATACTGCTCTCAATACAATCTGCTGTAATCTGCTCTCATAAATCTTAAACCTAACTGCATAAATCTATATGCTTTCATAACAACACTGTAATACTGTTCATAATAACTACGTAATGCTGCTCATAATAAACTGTAATGCGTTCTCTAATCATACGTAATATGCTCTTAATCTGTATACAATAACACTGTAATGCTGCTCTCATAACATCTGTAATCTGTCTCATAACAACACTGTAATACTGCTCATAATAACTGTAATGCTGCTCTCATAATCATCCTGTATGCTGTCATCATAATACTACATGCAATACTGCTCTAATGCTTAATGTCTACTGTAATCTGCTTCATAACTACCTTAATCTGTCTCATAACAATACTGTAATCTCTCATAACAATCTATGCCCTAAATCTGTATCTCCAAATAATGCTCTAAACTGTATCTGCTCTCATAACAACATCTAATCTGCTCTAAACAACTGAATGTGTCTTAAAAACTGTATACTCATAACAACACTGTTTGTCTCATAAACTAACTGTTATACATAATCGTCATACTATCTGATACTTTCATACTGAATTGCTCTATGCCATGTAATCATTCTATCAATTAATATCTCTCTATAAAACCTACTAATGCTGCTCTCATAATAACTGTAATACTGCTCTCATAATAACACTGTAATCTGCTCTCATACCAACACTGTAATACTGCTCTAACTAATGTCATAACATCCTGTAATCGCTCTCATAACTCATAACTGTAATACTGCTTCATAACTAATCACTGTAATCTGCTCTCAACGTAACCAACACTGTAACTGCTCTCATAAATAACACTGTAATACTGCTCTCATAATAACACTGTAATACTGCTCTCATAAATAACACTGTAATACTGCTCTCATAACTAACACTGTAATACTGCTCTCATAACTAACACTGTAATACTGCTCTCATAACTATCACTGTAATACTGCTCTCATAACTAACACTGTAATACTGCTCTCATAATAACACTGTAATACTGCTCTCATAACTAACACTGTAATACTGCTCTCATAACTAACACTGTAATACTGCTCTCATAAATAACACTGTAATACTGCTCTCATAACATACATGTAATACTGTCTCATAAACAACTCTGTAATCTGCTCTCATAACTATCACTGTATATGCTGTTCTCATAAATGCTACTGTAATACATGTCTCATAAACAACTACTGTAATATGCTCTATCTAAACTGTTCATAATAATCACTGTTAATACTGTTCATAAATCTCTATAATTCTAATCACTGTAATGCTGCTCTCATAATACTTCTGTTCTAACTAACTAACTAATAATACTGTACTCTCATAACCTAATCACTGTAATACTGTCTCATAAATCATCTGTAATCTGCTCTCATAAATCATCTGTAATGCTGCTCTCATAACTAACACTGTAATACTGTTCTCATAATCAAACTGTAATACTGTCTCATAACTCAACACTGTAATACTGTTCAAATAACTATCTGCTCTCATAAATAAACTGTATGCTTCTAACACACTGATATGCTTCTCATAATACTGCTTCATATCTAAGCTCTCATAACCATCACTGTAATACTGCTCTCATAACAATACTGTAATGCTGCTCTCATAAAACACTGTAATACTGTCTCATAACAACACTGTAATACTGTCTCATAACATCACTGTAATACTGCTCTATAAATGACACTGTAATACTGTCTCATAATAACACTGTAATGCTTCATAAAACACTGTAATACTGCTCTCATACATCCTGTATACTGTCTCATAACAACCTGTAATGCTGTCTCATAAATACCTATATGCTCATCATACCAATATACGTAATGCTGTAATCTGACTGCTTCATAACCATCCTGTAATGCTGTCTCATAACTAACACTGTAATACTGCTTCATAAATAACACTGTAATACTGTCTCATAACTAACACTGTAATACTGTTTCATAACAACACTGTAATACTGTTTCATAATCAACACTGTAATACTGTTCTCATAACATACTGTAATACTGCTTCTCATAATAACACTGTAATACTGTTCTCATAAACTAACACTGTAATACTGTTCTTCATAACAATACTGTAATACTGCTTTCTATAATCAACACTGTAATACTGCTTCATAATATCACTGTAATACTGTTTCATAACTAACACTGTAATACGTTTCTAACCAACACTGTAATACTGCTCTCTATAATTCAACACTGTAATACGCTTCTAAATCACCACTGTAATACTGCTCTCATAACTAACACTGTAATACTGTTTCATAATCAACACTGTAATACTGCTCATAACCAAACTGTAATCTGTTCATAAATAACACTGTAATACTGCTCTCATAACCATCACTGTAATACTGCTCTCATAAATAACACTGTAATACGGACAGGGGACAACCCTGCCTCAGGCCTCTCGCCATACCCACCACCTACCTAATCTCCCATTAACCTGCACCCTAACCCCGCCCCTTATACAAAGACTCCACCCATAACACCTCTCACCAAACTCCTGCCACCTCAGAATCTCATACAAAGCCTCTCTCTACACTGTCATCGCCCCTGCCAATCCAGTGCTAGTACTCCCCTTCCACAGTCTCCTTTATATATTCCTTTATTCGTTCATGCCCCTTATCATGCTTCTCCTGGTATACACACTGTCCCTCTGCAATCACACTTAACATCACACACTTAATTCTATTCCCCAATACCTTTGCAAAAATCTTATAATCGGCATTCATCAACACTATTGGTCTGTAATTACTCATACCCCTCGTCCCCTATCCTTTGTTAACCAGTACTACTACCCCTACACCATGCCCCCGTCCCATGGACCCCCTTTGCTTCATACAATTCATCAGCTCCACCAAGCAATCTCTCACAACGTCCCAGTACTCTCTATAAAAATAATTTACAATGCCATCCAAACCGGGCGCCTTTCCTTTACTCAAGCCATTCACCGCCTCATACACCTCACCCTCCGTAATCCGTCCCCTTATAAGTGCCCTGTCTTGCTCCCCAAACCCCCCACTATCCCTCCCCTGATTGAGCTTAAAACCCCCCCCGTGCACCTTGGTACACTACACATATGTCTCTTGAACCATTTATCTGCATACACCCCTATCGCTTCTGTAGATCGTAGCCTCTGACCTCTTGCATAACTTTCAAAGGGCTCTTCCACTTCCGTACAATTCACCGTCATGGCATCCCTTCTAAACCTACATTTACCCAAAACATTCTTCGACGGCCTATCTCCCCACAGGACATCTAAGCCCGCTCTCAACCGCAAAGCGTTAAACCTTTCATTCTGTAGATCCCTTAACCTAGTTTTCAGATTGGAAATCTCCATCGCCTCTTTCCCACCTCCCCTTTCATAACAATTATTTAATAATCCCTCTAGATAATTTTGCATCCCATACTTCCAATGCCTCTCCTCTCCTCCCAACCTCACAAAGTACTTCCATATACCCACCTTGGCACTCTCCTCCCACCACTGCACTAAATCCACACCACTCCTCACACCTCCCCAAAGATCCGCCCACCACCTCGCAAATTCTGCCTTCCTATCTTCACCCACCAATAAACCCGCATTCAATTTCAATACCCCAGTACCTTTAACCACGCCTCCCATTGTACATCTGCAATAACTGCCCTGTGATCTGAGAACCCCAGATCCACTGTCTGTACTCGTCCCACCCCCACCCCTCCTACCTCATATAACCTATCCAACCGAGCCTCATATTCATTCCTCACATAGGTATATTGGACCAAATCCCCACTTCCTAACAGGTCCCTCAAAGCCCCCAAAACACAACCCGCCCCCTTAGGTATTACATCCTTATGACGGATCACGCAATTAAAATCCCCTCCTACTATTGCTACCTTTGCCAAACCCCCCAAAGCCGACACCATGTTATCATACACAAACTCCCGTTTCACCTGTTAGCATTGTTCCGCAGGCATATATCCCCCAAACTTACCCATACACCACTCCAATCACCCTCTACCCTCACCACTCTACCTCCCCCACACTCCTCCCACCTGAGTAAGGTAAAAGGGCTCGACACCTTTATAACTACAGCAACCCCTCCCTTTAGACGGCCCGAAGACCCTGCAAAAACATTATACCCATTCAGCCGAAGTTCATCATTTCCACACCTATAGTTATGCTCTTGTATGAATCCCACTTGCACGCCAAGTCGTCTGAAAGTCCCCTCAACCCACTTCCTCTTGACCTCTGCCCGCAACCCATTGACATTAATCGTTATACACTGGAAAATAAATGCGCTGGTTTCCCTTTGGACCTCTGTGGAAGCGGCATCGCAGACCCCCCCTTCACTACAGTTTTCCCCCCTTTTAGACTTTCCCTAGCTCCCATCTTTCCCTTTGACAAAACCGTCTCCGGCTGCGCCACTTCCACTAAAGTTTTCTTACACATTCGTTGTGCAGGTGTCAAGGTGTCCTCACTCTCAGAAACAGTGCCCGCTCTCTTACGGGTACCACTTACCATATCCATACTCTCACTACTTTCACACTGATGAACCTCTGCACTAATCACCGTACTCACTAAAGTCAGGAAACCCGACCCACCACACTCTGGGGCTCTCACCTCTCCCGTCTCCACCCCTAAAATCCCTCCATCATTTTCACTTGGCACCGCCAAAGTTTCACTCAGAAGTCCCTGCAAGACCTCCTCCAAAGGCACCTCCATGTCGTCTCCCAAAGCCGCTTCCTCTTCTGTCACCGTCTCAGGCTGCACAACCTGGGACTCCTGTGGCAATGTGACACAGTGCTCATCTAAGCCCTCCACTATGTCACTCCACCGTCTCGTAGATCGCTCTTCCGGTTGAAAAGGTCGGTCCTTCCCCTGCTCACCACCATCATCCCATACACGTGCTGCAACCCATCCCATAGCTGTTTTTTTTCCCTCCTCTTCTCATGCAATTGGCCGCTACATGCTCGTATGCACCACATATACAACACATACACCTCTGCCCCATGTATGTGACATACACCTGGGTACAAAACTCAGGCAATACAACGTATGACAGTATGGGAGCGTCATCTTTAGAGTAAAAGAGCCTTCTGGAAGGCCTTCCAGGGGCCCCTTGGACCACCTCCCTGCCATGGCCATATGTACGGCCCCATAAGCTCTGAAGACTTTGCTAATGTCGACGTGGTCCACCTCTAAAGGGACATTCCGTACCTTGACCCAGGTGTAAGTCCTCGACACATCCTTAAGTCATACATGCAGCAAAGAGTTGACGGTGTAAATCTTGTCCTGGTGTTTATCGATCAATCGTTCGTACGCCGTTGCCGTGAGGAGTTTTACAAAGACCCTGTTCACACCGTTTAATGCCACACCGTAGAGATCAGCAGTATCTATGTCATAGATGTTCTGTAGTATCATGGGCAGAACAGTAGCCACTGTCGCCGGTTGCAAGGCTCCAACCACCATATCAACACACACAGTATTGGTCCGGCGTCTGCCTGCCGCTGCCATGTTGGATAAAACGAAGTTGAACAAAGTCTCCACCAGGGGTCAGAGCTGAGCGCAGCACACCCGTACGCCGCAAGAGCCGGGTGGCGAATTTGTCAGCCTATTACATTACTGTGATTAACTTATGCCAGCCTTTTACATCACTGTGACTAGCTTATACCAGCCTTTTACATCACTGTGACTAGCTTATACCAGCCTATTACATCACTGTGACTAACTTATGGCAGCCTATTAAGTACATCACTGTGACTAACTTATGCCAGCCTATTCATAATTTATCTTATTCTAACTATTTTTAAATCTAATTTTAGTGCCTTACTAGATTCCTAAAATACCTTGTTAGAATTTGCAGTAAAACTATTTTTGTTCATTTATCTTGCAACCTCTAGATTAATTTATTTCTGTCTCTATTTTCTAGCCTACACTTTATCTAACATATCGTTTATGTTAATATTGATTTCCTTAATCTCTTTGACTTAGGCATATGTTTTTATTGCATATAGTATACAGTGGACCCTCGGTTTTCATGCACCTCCAAACTCGAACAATTATGTAAGTGTATTTTCGTAAGTGCTTTTGAAAGCGTACTTTTGGGGGGTCTGAAATGACTAATCTAATTTACATTTGTCCTTATGGGAACAAATTCGTTTGGTAACGGCACTCAAACAGCATTCTGGAAAGAATTTTCAACGAAAACCGAGGGTCCACTGTGTGTGTGTGTGTGTGATATATATATATATCACATACATACATGGAACCCGAGTAACGTAAAACTTCACTCCAGAAGCCTGCTCAAGTGCCATTACTGAACGAATTTACTCCTTAAGAAATAATGAAATTTCAGACCCCAAAAATACACTTCCACAAGCACTTACAATATTATACTGTACTTACATAATTGTACGATTTTCAGGGTGTTCGTGACTCGGGTTCCACTGTACATATATGTTTTCATTTTTTCTAGTTTAACTTGTGAGTGATGAGCTAACTTAGCTTTATAGTTATTTTCATATGTTAGTTATAGAACTGTGTTTCTGATTCATGCCAACCTATATTTTATTATTTTTGTTAAGCGAATTATTTTTTATGTAATTTTTATACAGTAGAACGTCATTTAGCACGAGATTATGTTGCACGTTACGGGTATTGCACGATTTAAGATTTGCGACACATTATCAACTTACACAACGTAAAGATGATATTACACGGTTCGACAGAAGGGGAAAAATTTTGAGCGAGTGGTCGCCCGCGGTGGGTTAAACCATTGAGTCAGTGGGGGTCCTAATAAGGGTGGCTATGAGCCACATCAAGTGTTTAATGCTGACGAGACAAGTGTTTTCTGGAAGAAAATGCCAACACGAACTTATATCAGTCAGCAAGAGAAAAGTGTACCAGGCTTCAAGACAGCAAAGGATCGCTTCACCTTGCTCCTTTTCGGTAATGCATCAGGTGATTTCAAGTGTAAGCCCATGGTTATTTACTGCCTAAGAATCCTCATGCTTTGAGGAAAAGGGAATTTGTTTTTCCTTACTGCAAACTGTAAGTTTATTCAGATACACGGGGCCAGGAGCTGAGTCTCGACCCCTGCAACCACAATTAGGCGAGTACAGTTACATACATTATCATACATAGCAGCATATGTGTAGAGAACCTAGGATAACCCAAAAAAAAGTCAGTCAATGGAAATACTAAGTCACTCTGACTTTTTTGGGTTATCCTAGGTTCTCTACACATATGCTACTATGTATGATAATCTTCGTAACTGTATCTGTGTATACCTGAATAAACTTACTTACAGCTTGTGGGAAGGAAAAACAAAGAACCATTCCTACAAGCAGCCTTGTTGTTGTTGTTCAGCAGACTCCACCCGCCTTACCCAGCCACCACGGACCCCACCATCCCAGTATTCGTACGTATTTCATACGCGTCAAAAAGTCCTTGGCTACAAGCCAGCTGTGTTTGTGAAGAATAAGAGAGAGTGAATTGTGTTTTGATCTTGAATTAACGAAGAAAACAAAGATATTAGACAAGACATAACCCATGGCAGTAATGAAGTGTTACTTTGTACACATAAAAAGATGTAAACATAAGTTTGTGTGACTGACTGACTTGACTGACTGACTGACTTGACTGACTGACTGACTTGACTGACTGACTTGACTGACTTGACTGACTGACTGACTGACTGACTGACTGACTTGACTGACTTGACTGACTGACTGACTTGACTGACTTGACTGACTTGACTGACTGAATGACTTGACTGACTGAATGACTTGACTTGACTGACTGAATGACTGACTTGACTGACTTGACTGACTGAATGACTGACTTGACTGACTGAATGACTGAATGACTGACTGACTTACTGTATGACTTGACTGACTTACTTGACTGACTTACTGTATGACTTGACTGACTGACTGACTTACTGAATGACTTGACTGACTTACTGAATGACTTGACTGACTTACTGAATGACTTGACTGACTTACTGAATGACTTGACTGACTTACTGAATGACTTACTGAATGACTTGACTGACTTACTGAATGACTTGACTGACTTACTGAATGACTTGACTGACTTACTGAATGACTTGACTGACTTACTGAATGACTTGACTGACTTACTGAATGACTTGACTGACTTACTGAATGACTTGACTGACTTACTGAATGACTTGACTGACTTACTGAATGACTTGACTGACTTACTGAATGACTTGATTTGCTTACTGAATGGCTTGACTTACTTACTGAATGGCTTGACTAACTTACTGAATGACTGACTGACTGACTTGACTGACTTAAAGTTAGACACTCAGTTCAACCATCGACTTCAGTTCCAGAACCTCTACTATCCACCTCAGCCCAGTAGGGCCACAGCATAACTCTCCACTCTCTTCACAATCATCCACAAACACCAGCACCCACAATTTAAGGTAAATACTATTATTTCTATTACATTTGTAGTCTTAAGCAGTAAAACAACATAATACATCACGATAATGAACTACAATTACATATTCACTTTTATTTTTGTAAGATCTGTTGGTTTAAAAAAATTGTTTGGCTTTTTGGGGACTCCCAGGAACGTAACTCTATTTTTCCCATTAGTTCTTTTAATTATTTAACACGAAATTATCTAACACGACTTTTTCAGGAACGTAACTATCGTGCTAAATGATTGTCTACTGTATGTAATTTATGTCTGAATATGTTCATTATATTTTATCTAATAATTGTGTTGCCAGAATTGTATTATGTTGTAAGCTTACATTAGTAAGTTGATTCAGTAACACATAGTTACATAAATTATCATACATGGCAGAATATGTGTAGATTACGAGGATAACCTGAAAAAGTCACACACAGCCACTTATTTCCATTGTGGTCCTTGTAATAACTTATTATTTAAACCTTCAAAGTTAAAACTGGTAAGTAACTTAACCCTTAAACTGTCCACACGTAGATATACGTTCATGCGCATAGCTGACCGAACGTACATCTACGTTTTATTTTACATTCGTTCAAATTTAGCGCGATAGGTCTGAGTCGCCTAGACATGAGAGAATGGGTCTGCGCCCTCAGTGTGGCAGTATTAAAAAATCTGGGACCACTTAGTACCTTGTGGGAGCACCAGTTCGATTGAGTGCCAGCTAGAGCAAATAGTGTGGCAAACACCAGGGATTCAATGATGTTATGTCCCATTAACACTCCCCTTATGAGAGGAAAGTAAAAATAGGTTAGATAAATACATGAGTGGCTGTGGGTGGGTGTGAGTTGGACCTGACTAGCTTGTGCTACTAGGTCTGATGCCATGCTCCTTCCTTCAGAGGATGTGACCTGACTAGGTGGGTCATTGGTCTAAATTGGGGGGGTGACATGGACCTGCCTTGCATGGGCCAGTAGGCCTGCTGCAGTGTTCCTTCTTTCTTATGTTCTTATGTATTTGGCAGGCTGGCTGGCTTTAGCTGTCTCTGTCTATAACTCTATCTGTCTATATCTCTATCTGTCCATATCTTTGTCTGTCCATATCTTTGTCTGTCTATATCTTTGTCTGTCTAAATCTTTATCTGTCTATATCTTTGTCTTTCTATATCTTTGTCTGTCTATATATTTGTCTGTCTATATCTTTGTCTATATCTTTGTCTATATCTTTGTCTGTCTATATCTTTGTCTATATCTTTGTCTGTCTATATCTTTGTCTGTCTATATCTTTGTCTGTCTATATCTTTGTCTATATCTTTGTCTGTCTATATCTTTGTCTGTCTATATCTTTGTCTGTCTATATCTTGTCTGTCTATATCTTTGTCTGTCCATATCTTTGTCTGTCTATATCTTTGTCTATATCTTTGTCTGTCTATATCTTTGTCTGTCTATATCTTTGTCTGTCTATATCTTTGTCTGTCTATATCTTTGTCTGTAACCCCTGTGGTTTAGCGCTTCTATTTGATTATAATAATAATAATTTGTCTGTCTATATCTTTGTCTGTCTATATCTTTGTCTGTCTATATCTTTGTCTGTCTATATCTTTGTCTGTCTATATCTTTGTCTGTCTATATATCTATCTATATCTATATGTCCTATATCTCTGTTCTCTTTCACATGTACACATAAGTACAGTTATTATACATAGTGTAAATTACCTAGGATAACCCAAAATTCCAGGCAAAGTGCTATACAATGCTTGTAGATATAATACATAATAAGAATGGAAACCCCTGGCAAGTAATACGCATCGTCACTTCTGCATCATGTATAATACCTGTTGGCTTACGAGACGCACTCTGAGACTGAGACAAGCAGACGGAAAGACATACACAGGCAGACAGATGAGCAGAGTTAAACAGACATAAGCAGAGCTAGACAAACAGACAGATAGATAGACAGACACAGATACAGACAGATAGACAGACAGACAGATAGACAGACAGATATTGAAAAAGGGAGGGTTCCCTCCAGCACTGCTGACATTTATCAAATGTCACTGGGCTGTCAAGAGTTATCTGACACTTGTCATCACACCATTCTTCAAGGAGTTTCATATATACTCCAGGATGTCTAAACATTGCTGGGACCTATAAATAGTACTTCGTATATATTTATAGACAATAGTAAATGACCAAGGCAGGTGAAACTGTTCACCTGTTGGTGTGATTGTGACTATTTGAGTACTATTTCAGTACATAATATTAGTGTTAGAACAAAGATTGGCTATGAAATCAAGAGAACTATTGTAAATTGTAATTATCAGAACATAAAATTATATAAATTAAAATAAAAACTAGAAAAAAAGTATATCGGCAATACTTCTGCAAGCGGCAGATTTGGGATGTTGCCCAGGTGAGCATCCAGTACCAAATTGGGGGCTTATATCTCGGTAAGTACTCCAAAATTTTTTTTTTAGCCTATCCTGTTTAAAAAAATGTGTTTTTCTTTTAAAAAAAAAATGTTTTTTTTTTTTTTCGAAAATTCGGTCAGCTCCATAACATATATCTACATGGGACATTTGGGTTAACTATGTAAAAGCAGCAAATCAGGGATTCCAAAAAAAACCCCGGCTGTTAAAAGCGGCACGGAAGGCCCCAAATTTTGGTTTTCCCTGACCAGGGGTTGGTTCATACTTTGGGACGCGTGCGCCGAAACCCTGGTTAAGGGGGCCCTGATCCAAGGGGCCTGGCCAAAACCGGCCGCAGGGGGGCCCCCGGAACTCCCCAAGGAAAACCCCCAGGTAAAAAAGTAATTACAGTGGACCCCTTTTTGTACTGAACCAAAAATTTTTTTTTTTAAGTGTAATTTTTGAAGAGGCTAATCAATTTTAAAACTTTGCCTTATGGGAACAAATTCGTTCAGTAACCTTTGGGAAGAATTTGGTCTAAAAACCAATGTACTGGGAAAAAGGGGAAACTGAGTTAGTTATATAAAATTTTGGAATTAGTTTTTTAAAAATTGCATGTTTATTTTTTAAATAGAATTTATTTTTTGGGGGGTATTTCCAATTGTGTAAAAAAAACATTTATAAGGTTTGAGCAACAAATCCGGGAAATTTAGATTTACTAGAAAACCCTGTAACTTGGGTTCCGGGGGAAAAAACCCCCCGTTCCAGAGGTTAAAGGGTTTCCCGGGAAAACCCACAGTACTACCATGGTCAATTGGTTCCTGGAGGGAACCGAGGTCAAGTGGTTCCGGGGAAGGCCCAGTACCCCGAGGGGTTGGTTCCGAAGGCCACAGTCCAGAGGCAATTAGCCCCGGAGGGCCCATTCCGAGGTCAATTTTTCCTGGAGGGAAACAGTCTACCAGATCACGTTGGTTAGGGGGGAACCCAGTTTCCAAACGTTTTCCGGAGGGAAAAGACTACCAGAGGTCAAGTTGGTTCCGGAGGGAACCCCCAATACCAGGGGTCAAGTTGGTTCCTGGGGGGGAACCCAGTACCCAGAGGTCAATTTGGGTCCAGGGAACCACATTCCAAGGCAATTGGTTCCTGGAGGGCCAATTTCCCCCGAGGTCAAGTTGGTTCCCGGGGGGAAAAAAACCCCGGGTCTTTTGGTTCCGGGGGGAACCAGTACCCCCCGAGGCGTTGGTTCCTGGAGGGAAACAGTACTCCAAAAGGTCTTGGTTCCGGGGGAACCCGTCCCAGAGGTCAAGTTGGTTCCGGGGGGGCCCATCCCAAGGCAATGGTTCCTGGAGGGAACCCAGTGGGGTCAGAGGTAATTGGTTCCTGGGGCCACAGACCCGAGGCAATTGGGTCCGGGGGGAACCCATACTCCAAGGCTTGGCCCGGAGGGAACCCAGTCACCAGAGGCCGGGGGGCCCGGGGGGGGCCCAATGAGGTCAATTGGGTTACGGGAGGGAACCCATATAAATGGGTTCCCCGGGGGGGAAAACCCTCCGAGGCAAGTTGGGGTTTGGGGGGGCCCATTCCGGGGTTTTTTGGTTCCGGAGGGCCACGGGACTACCAAGGCAATGGCCTGGGGGAACCATCTCCAACAATTGGTTCCGGGAGGGAACCCCTTAAAGGTTTTGGGGTTCCGGAGGGCCCTCCCAAAAAGGAAAGTTGGTTCCGGGGGAACCCGACCCAGAGGAAAATTGGTTTGAGGGAAACATTAAAGGTCAAGGGGTTCCGGGGAACCCATTCCAATCAAGGGGTTTCCCCCGGAGGAACCCCCCGGGACTACCAGGGGGTTGGTTTTTTGGGGGAAACCCCGTTTTTTAAGGGTAATTGCCCGGGGGAAAAACCAGTCTAAAGGTAATTGGTTCCTGGAGGGAACCCAGAAACCAGAGGCCTTTTTGGTTCCGGGGGGAAACCCCACATTCCGAGGTCAATTGGTTACGGGAGGAACCCCCGTTTTTCCGGGGGGCAATTTTCCTGGGGGGAACCACTCCAGAGGTGTTGGTTCTGGGGGGGAACCCGACCCCAGAGGTCAATTGGTTCCGGGGGGGCCATTCCAGGGGCCCGTCAGGCATGTAATCCCCAAAAAAAGGGGGGAAAAGGGGTGTGGGAAAAACTTAGGTGTCACCGGGGTAGGGAAAAAAAAGTTTTGGGGCTGTATAAACAGTTTTGTTTGGAGAGTGTTACATTAATCTTTACAGGTATTGGTGATTGCAAATGTTTTTTTTACAAAAACATTTTTTTGTGTGTTTTGGGTTTTTTTAAAATTTAATTTTTTTAAATATTTTCATTATTGGTGTAAAATAGTGTCCATGCAATTTTTTCAAAACCCGTGTCCCAATGGGATTACCCGGTATATATATTAAAAAAAGTATTGATCCCAAATAATTTTTATGTCTTCTTCCTTTGTTCTTTTTTTTTTTTCTGTCTACTACAATTGTGTCTTCTGCCAACTTTTTCCCCCCACCTTTCTAACTTTTCTTTTACAAAAACGTTTGGGCATTTAATGGGAAATTGGTTAAATTTTGTCCTTCCGGCCCCGTTTTGAGTCGTTTTATTTTAAATTAATTAAATGTCTTAACTGTTCCCCGGGAAATTTTATCAGGAAACAGGACAAAATATCCTTAAAAAGGGGGGGTTTTTGCAACCCCCCCCAATTTTTACATAAAAACAAAAATAACAAAAAACATGATATACTCTAGAATGAATAAAAAATTGGGGCCCCCAAAATGGGGGTGATGGCTTTGGGAAGGGGGGGAGGGGGCCCCATTTTTTTTCTCATCTGTATGGGGGCTTTTACGCCCATTATAAAAGAAAAAGATTTTTTTTTAGGGGCCAAAACCCCCCTTTTTTTCCAAAAATTTTTAAAACATTGAAAAAAATGGGCGGGGGGGACCTGGCTTTTCTGTTTGGGGTTTTTGGGCCCCCCCCCCGGGTGTGGGGGCCCCCCCCTGGTGGTTTCTTCAGCACCCGGTGGTGTTTTCAGCACCTGGTGGTTTTTTTTTGGCCAACACCCCTTTTGTTTTCCCACCTCTTCCCTTTTCTACAGCCCTGCCGTTTCCGCCCCGCCCAAAATTCTCTTTTAGGGGCCCCCCCCGCTGTTGCTCACCCCTCCCCCGCTACACCAAACCCCCCCCAAAATTTTCCGGGTTTTCCCCGGGCCCGACCTTTTCCGGGTGCCCGGGGCCCCGACCTGTTTTTCCAAAGCCCCCCCTCCTTCCGTTCCCACAATGTTTTTTTTCCAACACCCCCCCGGCCTTGCCCAGCACCCCCTTTTGGGTTTCCCTTTCAGCCCAAAAAAACCCCCCCCTTTTTTTCCCCCTTTTTGGCCCAACAACCCCCTTTTGGGTTTTTCCCAAACCCCTTTCCCCCCGGGTGTTCCACAGCACCCCTTTTTCCCCGGGTGTTGCTACAGCACCCTTTTTCCGCCCCGTTGCCAATTTTCCCCGGCCCCGCCCGTTGCTGGGCCTTTTGTTTTTTACAGCACCTGCTGCTGCTCCCCCTGCTGTTTGCTACAGCCCCCTTTTTTCCCCTTTCGCTGTTGCTCAGCACCTTTTCCCGTTTCTAAGCCCCCTTCAACCCCCGCTGCTGTTGCTCAGCACCTGCTGTTTTTGCTCAGCACCTGCCGCTTTTTTCCCCCACCCGCCGCTGTTTTTTTCGGACCTGCTGCTGTTTTTTCGGGGGCCTGCTGTTGTTTCAACGCCCCCCTTTCTGCCGGGCCCCCCGCCGTTGCCACAGACCGCCGCTTTTTTTAAGCGTTGCGCCCTTTCCCGGGGGGGTTTTTTCTAAAAGCAACCCCCTTTTTCTGCTGCTACAGCACCTGCTGCTTTGCTTTAAAAAAACCCCTTTTCTGTTGTTTCAACCTGATGCTGCTTTTTTTTTTTGCCCACAGCACCTGCTGCTGTTGTTTTGGGGGCTGATGCCCCCCCGCTGCCCGCCCTGCCGCTTTTTCGATTGATGCTGCTGCTCTTCCGCACCTGCTGCTGTTGTTAAAATCTGATGCCGCTGCTGTTCGGGCCCCGCTGTTTGTTACCCCCCCAACCCCCCGGGGCCCCTTTTTGGGGGCCCACCTTTTTTTCCTTTTTTTTCGACCTGCTCTTTTCTCAAACCTCGCCGTTGTTCCCCCCCCCTGCTGCTGTTGCTTCAGCACCTGCTACAGCACCTGCTGCCAGGGGGCCCTTTGGGTTTCTACAGGGGGCCTTTTTTGGGGTTTTTCCCGCCCTTTTTTGGGGGCCCGTTCCACACCTAGTGTTGTTGCTGTTACTACGGGGGCCCGGTGTTGTTTGTTACTGGGGGCCCGGTGTTTTTCTGTTACTACAGCACCTGGGGGGTTTTTTGTTTTTACTACAGCACCTGGTGTGTTTCTTTTACTCGACCTGGTGTT
>WNWK01022304.1:0-32764 GCA_009830355.1 Cherax destructor
CAGATACATTTCACCTACAAGGCAAAACATCATCATGATGAAAGGTCTTTTTGCTATACACATTTTTTTAAAACTATACGTTTGTATGTCAGAAATTATTGATCACATTTTCAAAATATTCTGTGATTAATTTTTTTTTTAAGCCACGAGGGGGCAAAAGTTGCGGCATGTGTTTTAAGCATTGCTCTAATTTTAATATTGAAATTCCATCAAAATCTTCATCAAAGAAGTGATGAAATTACAGTGGTGGAAAGGCAAGAGGAAGACCACCACATTTTACCTAAGTCAGCATCATAACAAGCCAACTATCATTAGTAAGTGTTTCTCTTATTAATTTTTCTACTATTCATTATGCAATGCTGCTCATTTTTGTATACCCTTTTGGTCTGGTGCTTCCATAGAAATTTGGTGGTAAAAAAGTATTTGGAAATTTCTTCCCAGGAATGAATTCCCATTATGACAGGTGTTGGGGGAATGCATCCTTGTTGCCTGGGGGACTCATACTTACAAGACCCATTTTTTTCCAATTTCCCTGCTCAAAAGTCAATACAAATGGTATAATGCCACAGTTGCACCAGCAGGGTGTGTGGAAATATACAATGATCTAAAACTCAGTGTAAACCAACCTAAATAATTTCATAGAAGAAAACAAGTGTGCTCATCTCTACAAACAGATGTAAAAAAACAAGCATTGCCATTGTTTTACTGCTAGATGCAAAATCCCACTTCATTTCATCCCCCCAAAAGTTATAATAATGGATGTACAACATTCAGACAATGTGAGGGGAGATGGAGGAAGGAGAAACTGGATCAGTTTTAAAACAAACAATAATGACATGACATCCCCCAACCCCACCATGGGTGCAGAAGGCAGGCCTTTTCACTGACCAAACATAAATCTAAACATTCCTTTTTTTTTGGGGAATTTTCGAAAAAATGAATTTTTGGTTATTATTAAAAGGCATGAAGATGAAGTATTTATCATCACTGCAAAAAAATAATAAGCTACAAGATTTAGTAGTTAAACTGAAACCCCAAAAAGGGAACCATAAAATAAATAAACAATATAAATTACCCAAATTACTAAGGAACTAATAACATCTCTTCCCAGACATAAAACCAAAATAATTCAAGGACCCCTTTTCCAAAAAATAAAAAGCAGTCAAACAAACAAACAAACAAACATGAAGTAAAAAGGCGCAAATCAGGTGAAACAATACAGAAAACCCCAAATAGAATGAAACTTATGACAGTATTTTGATCCTACTTAGATCATTAACTAATTGAGATAGCCAGTGGATAAAATGTTACCATAAGTTTCATTTTCTATTGAAGTTATTTGTGTAACAACAAACGTGATGGCTACAACAGTGATTATTATCAGAAGAACCAGGTGCTGTTTAATTATGTGTGTGATGTTTGAAAATGAACAGATATCAGGGCCCCCCACCGTTATCAATGAATTATTATAGAATAGGCAAACCAGTGGCTGGTGTCTCATGGTCCACCAAAAAAAATTTTTCAAAAAAAAAAAAAAAAAAAAAAAAAAGTCAAGGCTGCCATAAAAAAGCACATATATGTGCAGTGTAACAAAATATACCAGGATTTCTTTACTCAAAGTGACAAAAATCAAACTAAATCCAGGTAAAATACAGTGGAACCCGGTTTTGTGATTAACCCTTTCAGGGTCCGTCCGTAGTTCTACGGCTTTGAGTTCTGGGTCCAAACCGTAGTTCCCCCCATGACTCACTCACTCAGATAAGCTTTGAGCGGTAAATTTGGGCCTAGATATGGAATACATCTATTTGTGGGGTTCCCCATAAAACAAATCCTGCAGCACACACTGCTTGAAGAAAAAAATGAAACCGTAATTTTGATTAAAACAGCGATTTTTGGGGGTTTTTTTGTATACTTTTATAGTTATTTTGATTTCTTGGCTCATTTGATAGAATGGAAGATATATTACAGAAAAGAGATGATTTTATTGGGGTTTTTTTTGGAAAAGGGGTTGAAACTGAGCTCAAAGTAGTGGAAAAATTAAATTTTGCCGATGTTCAAAAATAAACAATTGACCTCACACATCTAATACACCGCTGGTGGGCTAAATTTTACAAATTTTGGGGGATTTTTGTACAATTATTATAATATTGATAACAGTAAATCTTCCATTTTTTTTGAATAAAAATTATTATGTAATAAAAAAAAAAAAATGGAATTCATTTGTAAAGACTGGGGAACTAAAAAGAGGAAATGTTAGTTTATTTAAATGCCTGATTTTTTTTTCCCCATTTTGAAATTGGAATATTTTAATTTTGAGTTAAATTCAAATTCCCCAATTTCCAACACTTTATTTTGGGTTGAAACAGTTGACTGGGGTTTCTTTTTTCTCAATCATAGAATGAATAATACTATGAAATAGCTAAGAATTTGGTCGACTGGAATAATGTAATTGGCCTAAAATAGTCAAATCGGAAATCGCCTGCGTAAATATCGTGACACATCAAAATTTGCAAGGAAATTTTTTTCTTTTTAATCAAATTTGTACTTTTTTTTTCCCCCAAAAAGATTCTTACCTTCCCCTAAAAAAAAATTTTTTTTTTTTTTAAAATTTTTTGGGCACTGGCGCACCCTTCCAAAAAGGCCTTGGGGCCCAAAAGGGGTTTAAATTCATTCAAAAGCTGAAAAAAACCCAAAATATTTCCCAAAAAAAAATTTAAAAACCCAAATTTAAACTGTTCCCCCCAAAAATATTAAAAAAAAAAAATTACATTTTATAAAAAAAAACTATTGTTTTTCTAAAAAAAAAAGAGAAATATATATAAATGACTAATGAAATGGATAAATGAACATTTAACATCACTTTTTTCCCTTTTTTGAAGACTCTTTTGGCGTTGGAAGCGGGAGGAGGGGGGGGGGAAAAAGGGGGGTTGTTTGGAAGGGGAATCCGCTTTCCCTAAGGACTTCAGGTATCAAGGACCTATCTGGGGTTACTTCCCTTTGTCTTTTACTGGCACTAGGACCAGCTTGGAGTCACTGTACCCCTGTCGCACAAAAAATCTGTCCAGAGACTTCTGTTTCTGGCGTTTTAATTTTTTCCAAAAAATGGGACAAGGCATTGTATTGAACTTTTTTGGACACGGTTTGCAACAGCTTTGTTAGGGTGATTTCAAAAAAAAATTTTTTTTGCCAACCCCCTTTCCCCCCTTTTGGCCAACTTTAAATTTTTTAAAAAAACTGAAAAGGCAAATTTTTTTTTTCCCCCTTTTCTTTTTCCCCTCCTTTTTCCCTAAAAAAAGGCAATTTCCCCCCCCCAAAAGCTGTGGCCCCATTGGGGTTTTTTTTAGCAGTTACTCAGTAAAAAGCACAAAAAAATGGATTATTATAAAATTTTTTTGGATGAACGGGGGGTGATGCTCACAAAAGAGAAAAAAAGGCAGACTGAGTCAGAATGCTGGGATACTTTGGGGGGGCGATACTGACATGTTTGGTATGGACCATTTTCAACTCAAAAAAAACCAAGGGATGTACAAAACGGGACAAAATTTAAAAAAAAAGTTGTTGAAAATCAATCTTACAAACACTGGGGAAACAAAAACTGAGGTTCCACTGAATCATTATATTCCAAATGGGAAAATATAAACTAGAACTTTTAGCTCGCATAGGGCAGGCATATAAAATCATGAAACCTAAAAATTTTTTTCCCTGATATGAAATTATTCCCAACGGTTTTCATACCATCAACCATTAACCCTCTTGTATCTTTCAAAATTTCCCCAAAGTTTTTTAGCCTATTTTTTCCTAGAATCAGCATCCATTTTTTTTTTTGGTAACACTTTTCTTTTGTATTAATGTATTTATAACTCGGGGTATGTACTTTTTTTTAAAAAACATTAATATTTATGGAAAATTTTTAAAATATAATGTCTTTATTACAACGTTTTCCCATGCAGTGGGCTTTATTTTTACCTGTGCTTGATGGCCGCGTGGGGGAAACGGTAAATAGAGGATCACATTATACTCTTGTTTTTTTTTCCATTGTGTTTTTTTAAACCATTTATTTCCCCAATATTTTTCCTGTTGTTTTTGTTTTTTGTTTATTATCTTGCTTTTTTTTGTATTAATATTTTTTTTTATATTTTTTTTTTTTCATACTTTTCTTTCCCCGAATGCTGTTGTGCCATTAAAAAAGAATTATCCCCAAAAGGAAAAATTTAAAAAAGACTAGTCCTTTTAGCCCCCCAAAAAACACTTAAAAAAATTTTAAAATAAACTTACATGGGCGAGTTTGGAGACCATCGAAAACCCGGGTACCACTGTAATTTTATTGTTCTTTATATAATTACCATATTTTTAATCCCCTTCAAAATTTTAAAAAAGTGATTACTATAACATTTTACAATTATTTTTATTACCATTATTATTATTATAACCCGATTATTATTCCCCTCTTCCTTATCACTTATTCCATGTTGATACATTATAGTCCAAAAATTTAACATTGCCCTTTCCCCCCTGATTCTTAAAAACGATCTGACTACTCATATAATATTTTTAGATAAAGACTACAAAATATGAGTAACCATAAAAATCAGTATCATCAAAAACCAAGAAACCTCAGTATTTAACTGCAGTGCCAGAGCCCAGAGTAAACACTTGATAGTATCATTTTTCCCCAGAGTTACTAAAATACCCAGGTTTCATTATTCTTAGGTATAAATGGCTAAAACATGATCTCTAACAATAAGTTGCCCCAAATATAACTGCAGACCTGGGGAAAATTGAGGGGAAACCCCAACTATTACCCTAATGGTGAAATTATTACCCCCATTTATAGAGATAACCTCATGGAATAAGTAGTGTTTGCATGATTTAGCCAAAACTTTTTCCTGAATTACAATAGGGGGTACAAATAACCAATACCAGCATGGAAACTTTGGTGATAATCTTATAAAAGTTAATCATAAACAATAAAAAAAAAAATTTTTTTAAAAAAATTTTTGAACATCAACTTCATTCAAAGAGATCTGCATTCTTTATCTCATGGGGGGAAAAAAAATTTTTCCTCCAAAGGTTCATAAGACGATCAAAAAACTAGAAGGGGGAAAACCCTTCTGTATAAATTAATAAATTTAGAAAAAAAAAAGGATTTTTAGTAGTCAAAAAATAACTGGTAAAAATACATAAAGGCAACATATCACTTAAAACCCTAAAGACTATTTTTTTTTTTTTTTTTTTCCCCATGTCGGAGGCCCCATTTGAAATTTTTTCTATGTTGGAAAATTTGGGAAAAAAAATAAAAAATTTTTTTTTTGAAATGATAGAGAATCTTTTCCCTTGTAATGACACCAAAGTATGAAATTTGATTGAAAACTTAAATTGCCCCAAAGTTAGGGGGTTATGATTATCGCATCGGGTTTGCCACTTTATTTTTAGGCCAATTCCATTGGGACATGACCAAACTCTATATTTCTTTAGAACCCATTTTTTTTATCGATTGGCCCCAAAAACACCAATTTCCCCTTTCAACTACCCAAAAATTTTGGCAAAAAATTTCGCCAATTTCATGCAAAAAAAAAAGATGTCAATTTCAAAATAGGGTCCAGAAAAAAACAATGCAGACATCCCTAGCACTAAAAAAAAGATGTTATCTGTTCATTAGTCATTTTTAGGCCCCCTTTTTACATTACTCTTGCTTTCTATTTTGTTTTTAAAATAAAAAAAAAATAAAGATTTATTTTTATGCAGACTATTGCATTATTGTAAAAACTGTATAAATAATTTTTTGGCACTTGAAAAAGAATATTAGACTCACCAATTGATGTGTATTGGGCATGGTGTGATTTGTTTACTTTTGAACTTTGGGAAAAAACCAAATTTCCCTTTGAGCTCAATTTCAATTTTGTTTACATCATGAAACTAATCAATATAATCTCTATTCCTGAATTTTATTTTCCCCATTCATCAAATGAGACCATGAAAAAAGAATAAAACCATAAATACTATAAAAAATACACTTCAAAGACGGGCTTTTTTTTAAAAAAAAAAAAACGGTCATTTTTTTCTTTATGTACTGCTTGCTGCAGGATTTTTTTTCGCACACTGACCACACAGACCCATTCTTCACATGGGCCTACCAGCTTTCCCTGCTTATTTGGGCCGGGGGAATTTAGGCGTATAAATACGTCCAAAACATTCTCGTAAATTTTAAATTCGCCAAAACAGAAAAAGGGTTTAAAAGATCACCTTACCCTGGGGGGGGATCCAACTGGTTTTTTAAAAAAAAATTAATCATTAATCCATAAGAAATTACTGAAAAAACTGTTCTTCCCCCATCTGCACAAAAAAGGATCCCCCTATAAAAACAGACATTATCCTGACAGTAAATGATCACTCCCCTCCTTTTCCTTTTTGGCAATATAACAAAATTACTACTTGAAACTAATCTCATTCAGGCTTATTGATGAGGCAGTGAATAACTTTGACATGGCAATCTGTAACATTGGCAAAAAAATTTAACAATGATGGACATTTTTTCCCTTTTTAACATTTTCAAAAAAAGTTCAGAGCTTCTGCAGTGAACACTGTCCTTCAAAAAAAAACAGACCCCTTAAATAGCCCACAAACCCAAAAACAGTCCTTTTTGGATCCAACAAAAAGCAAACTGGGAAAACTATACAGATTGGATTTAGCCCCCGAAACCGGTTATAGTACATAGCACACAAAGGCTGATAAAGAAACTCCAACAACTGTGTTGGCCCCTAACAAATTTAATAAAAAAAAGGGAAAAGAACAGTGGCCCCCGGTTTACATTTAATCCGCCAGGGGGCTTTTTTTTGGGGAAAAAATTTTAAAACGAATCAATTTTCCCCATAAGAAAAAAGGGGAAAAAATTTAACCGGGGCCCAAGATTCCCAAAAAAGTAGTTAAAAAAAATTTTTTTTAGAACTTTTGGACATTAAATAATCACAATTTAATAAAGAATACATAAATAAACACCCAAATATTATACAATAACATGTCACTTACATTTATTGAAGATTGGGGATGTGGGAGGATGGGAGGGGGGAAAAGGGGGGAGTAGTACCCCAGTTTTGGGGAAGGGGGGAATCCCCTTCCATTAACACTGCAGGTCCAAAATTTTTTTTCTGGGGTTATTCCCCCTTTTTTTTTAAAACCCCTGGACCATTTTGGGAGTCACTAGACCCTTTCTAACAAACAAATTTCCCCAGGAGATCTGTGTCTACATTTTTTAACACCCCCCGAAAGACACACCACTGTGTCATTGTACGGTTTTAAACACCCCGGGAACGGGGATTTAAATTTATATTCATCCATAAATGCTTGCACCTTGCCCACATTCACAAATGCCCCCTTAAAAAAGGGGACATTCTTCCATTTTTTTTCCCCCCTCCTCCCCTCCTCTGAACCATTTTTGACCTCTGCCTCTTGTTCCGTTTCTGTTTAACCTTTTTTCAGATCTTATGGTTATTTTTTCCTTTTTTCCCTCCCCCTTTTTTCCACATCCTCACCACTCACCTCTAACCCCAAAGATTTTCCCAATTCCAAATTTTTTTCCACAACAGGCTCAGGCTCACCAGGCTCGGGGGCTGAGGCTCAGCCCCAAACCTTTAAAACCCCCCCAGGGGAACCCGTCTGGCCACAATTTTTCCCAGAGTTCAAAGTCCTGGTAAAAACTCCCCCCCCAAACCTTACCTATAAGGTGTAAACAATGCAGCATATGGAAATGGTTTTTTTCCAAAATTCCCCTTGGGTTATGTTCATTCCGGGTCCCTCAAAGCACTTTTTTAAAAATTGCTTTGGATAGAGTTTTTTTAAATTGGAAAAAACCTGTTTCCATGGGCTGGAGGGAGGAGGGTATTAAAGAACCCATTTTTGAATTTAAACTCCCCACAATTTTTTTCAACCCCAATTTGGGGGGTGGGGCATTTATTATCAGGAAAATTTCAAAAATTTTGTCCAATAGATATTTCTTCACACTGGGGCCAAACACTTCATTGAACCAATCTAAGAAAAAATCCTTTGTGACCCAAGCCTTTTTGGGGTTGACTTCCAATCACACACAAAAATTTGACTTTTTTTTAACCGATCTGCCAAACATCGGGGGTTTTTAAAAAAAAACACTAGTAAACTTTTTGCAATCCCCTTATTAAAAAAACATCAAATTAACCTGTTTTCATAGGCTTATGTCCTGGCTGTGCCTTTTCCCCTGGTAATGTAGGTCCCGGGGGTTTTCTTCCAAAACAGGCCTGTTTCCCCCACAATTAAACACTTGTTGGGGGGGGGAAATTTTCAGCCTCTAGGGGCTCCTGGAATTCAGGAACATATTTTTTTGCCCCCCTTTTGTCAGAACTGGCTCCCCCCATGCCTCACAACACATTTGCCCCCCACGCTTTTTTAAAAATTTTTAAACCAGCCTCTGCTCTTTAAATTTGGGGCCCTTCACTCGGTTTTAGGCATTTTTTTTAAAAATCATCATAAATTTTCCTTTTCCCCCTATTATTCCTCCCAAACAGTATTCCTGCTAACTGTTTCTCGTTGGGGCCACACCAACAACAACCTTTCCACATTTTTTTCCCCACTTGTTTTGTTTTAGATCACAGATGCCCTTTTTTAACAACAGCTTCCCCTTATTTTTTTAAATATTTCTTATCCACAATGGTAAGGATGGTAGAATAGGGTTTACCTTTTAGCCTGGCCAGCTCACTGATACGCACTCCACTTTTATATTTTTCTATTATCTCCTTCTTCACTTCTATTTTAATATTTTTTTTTCCCTTTTTTCCAGGCTTAGCACTAGGATCTTTCCTTGGACCCATGGTAAAAATTTAAAAAAATTGAAAAACACAAAAAAAATTTTGGAAAATGACAATATACTGGTATGAATGCGTGGGTGTGGGTGGGTGGTCGCTCTCCTTGTAAACAATAGCACGGGCGCTCCCTGGAGTGCGCGCCAGGGGGGCCCCAAAGGGGGGGCGGGGCCCCGGAGAATGTCTTTAACCGGAAACATCGAAAACCCCAAAAAAAATTTCTTACGTTATAAATATCTTACCGAAAAAAACGTAAGGTGATAACATCGAAAAACCAGGTACCACTGTATATAACAAAGGACGGGGAAAAGCACTCAGATAGGGGGTTGGGGAAAAACCCCCTTTTCCCAAAAAATTGTTAACTTAATCAACTGAACATCTCGTACAAATCCCCAAAAACGGTAAAAAACCCATTAACTTCTTGATTATATTAAAAACCTAACCAGCAAAATTCCAAATTCCCACCCCCAATTATAGATTTTTTTGATATTTCCAGGATATCTCTACTAACCCCCAACAAATTCTACAGAGGAAATTTTAAAAAATCAATTTGTAAACAAACAGGAAAAATAGCCAATATACCACCATTTTTTATATAAGAAGACTGCTTATGTGGTATCACCCCAAATTGCAGCATTATTCAACAAATCTAAAAAACCCAAAAATTTTTCCCCAAACATAAGCTAGTGAAGCTTATGCTTTTCAAAAAAAATGAAGATCCAACAGAAATAACACTGGCCAGTTTCTAATTTTTCCCTTTTTCCCCAAAAATTGTGAAAAAATAGTTAAAAAACAAATGTATGCATTCATAACTGAACATGGCAATTTTAAAAACCTTCCTTTTTTGGGTCAGGCCGGGAAAAAAATTTTTGATGATGCTATAATAAAATGCTTGATTTTAAAACTACTCATTGCTTAGAAAATATGAACCCCCCGGGGGTCATTGATAAAAGGGGGAATTTTTTTATAGAAAACAACAACACCCTTTTTTTCTTAAAAAAAAATACTGTGGAATCAGAAGCAAAAATTTCAAAAAATCCTGCTCATAAACTGGGGGGTTCAAACCTAAGGCAAGCCAGCCCCAAAATTTTGCAGGCTTTTTCAGATCTTTCCACAGCTGTATTGGGGGAAATTACCAGTAAAAAAATGATGGGGGGTTGGGGTGTCATGAAAACCCCCCCAGTTAAGAAATATCCTTTTTAGCCCTTTTATTAGACCAGAATGGTATAGTTGTTAAACACTAACCAACTAGTTTTTTTTCGGGTTTATGGACTTGAAACCTTCCCCCCACTTATTTTTGGCTTTTTCTGGGGCCTTTTTTTCTTTCTCTGAACCCCCCATTTTTTTTTATGTGTATATGGGGGGGAGTGTGGAGTTCTCACTTCCCAAGAGTTTATTGCCTCAGTCTGTCATTTTTTGTAAACAAAGAAATTAATTTTCTGTGCATGGCTCTTTTTTAACACCTTTTATGCCCCTT
Source organism: Cherax destructor (assembly GCA_009830355.1). Lineage (NCBI taxonomy): Eukaryota > Metazoa > Arthropoda > Malacostraca > Decapoda > Parastacidae > Cherax > Cherax destructor. The sequence goes on from WNWK01022304.1 coordinate 10,306, forward strand.
CTATCTTCATCCAGCATCAAAAAAAAGGTTTTTAAAATTTCCCTAAATCAACATTTTTATAGCATTGATAAATATTTAAAAATGGGATAAAATCTTCCCCCCTTTCCTGCAATTAAGACTCTTTTCACCCATTCCCTTTTTATGAATGTTTTTTTTAAGGGTGAATAGAGCCAAAAATTTTGATCTACAACGAGGGTCTGATACAAAAACCTTTGGAAATGAGGCTTGACATTACTGTACAAGTGAGAAAAAGAAAGATATCAAAAACGGGGGTTTGAGTGTGCCTTTTTAAAACAGATAAGAAATTGTTAATGTTGTGGGAAGAAGAAGCTGGTGTCCTAGCATTAATGAAACAAAATTCAACTGTGTTGAACCTTCATCCTCAATGGAACCCGTCTCCACTTTTATTTTTTAAGCCCGGCTCGCTGGCTATGATAAGCCAGCCCCCGGAGTCTATAGTGTGTGTGGGGAAGGGGGGGGATTTTTTTGGGATGAATAAATGGGATTAAGTCAGGTGTATATGAAAAACAAAGCTAAGGAATGAGCAACAGTAATATTAAATGATCATTTAAAAGAAAGAAAGAGACTATAAATTAAGGAATTAGTAGATTAAAAAAAAAGGGGGGGTTTGTGGTAGTACCCCAGGTTGAGAGGAAAATAGAAGAAAAATAATTTTTTGGGGAGTGTTATGAATTATTAGGGGGGTTTTAACCAGGCAAGAAATAGGTTTTGGGACCCCCAAATGCTGAGGTGGGTGAGATGGCTGTCATGGTGTAGTAAGGTTTGGGGTTTGGGATTTTTTAAAGGAAATAGAAAAACAACTTTGATTTTTTGTAAATGGATTCAAAAAAAATTTTATAGGGGGAGGCCTCAAGATGTAACCGAAAAAGTTTCTTTATTCCTAGTATACCAAAATTTTTTTTTGGGCTCTGTTTTAAATTAAAATTTTTAATTTTTTGTATAAATTAGAGAAATAACTGACTTCTTGCACTTTAGGGGGTATTTGGGGTTGAATGGGCATTTTTTGTGTTTTTTAAAAAAGGGAAAACATACTATGAAATAACCAGAATTCACCCAGACGGAATTCACACGATGTACTCTCAAGTTTTCACATTTTGGTGTGATTACCTTAAAAAAAAGATTCAGCCCCTTTTTAAAAAAATTATTTTTTTAAATTTGAACAATGACAGCACTTTTAATTTCAGGTTTCAACAGTAAAGGTTTAAAGGGAAAAGAAATTGGGGGGGCCCATCTTCTGTATCTTCTACCCATTCTTTTTTAAGTTTTCATTGCAGAAAGTTTAAAAAGGATTATGATAAGAATACTGAAGATAACACATATGTAATTTAGTTAATTTATTTTGCAGATATTTGTACCACCCTGGGGAAAAACCATTGAAGACCCAGGTTAGGGAATTTCAGCTTCCAAGCACCATGGAACAGTGGGGGGTCAGTTAGACGGCGGAATCATATAGAGGTATCTAGCCCCACACTTTATGGTAGCCCCAAAATTGAGCCAGATTCGCCAAATTCAGATGAACAAGATGTCAAATCCAGTGACACAGAGGAAGAGGCTCGACTGTCAAAAAACCGGAAGAAAATGGTGAATGAAATAAAAAAGAAATGTTCTTTGATAGAATCCAGTAGTGATGATGGCGATTACCTTAAAAAAGGAAAAACTAATTTAAAAAGTGATAGTGATGAGGAAAATTAAGAGACAAAAATGGCCATATTATATCAGAAATAGTTGATTCTAATACTAGTGATTCAAATAGAAAAATAATAATTGCTGTCAACAAAGCCAAGGGGAATTTTAAAAATAAGTAGATCTAATTTAATTGATATTCTAAATACCCCACTTTATGGAAAAAGATTTTGGTGATAGAATTATCAAAGACATTGATAATGAGTTGAACATGGGCGTTAGTGATAATTTCCCCAATTAGTATTTTTTAATTGATAATGGATTTTTTATTTGACATTGATCGGGGCTCAATTGTTTGGGGGTTGGATTTCCCCAAGCAGTTTATTTTTGGATCCACCAGCCCCAAATTTAAAAAAAAAAATCATGCAAATGGATCAAACCAAGATCAATGGAGCACCATCTGCAAGCACCCCAGATATGGAATTTTAGTTCTTCCATCTAGCAAGAGAAAGTGAAGATGAAAATAGAACTGAAAAAGAAATTGAGGTATCAGCATTAATGGAACAGAAAATTCTGTGCAGGTGGCAACAATCTTTAGTGTTTAAAAAAAGGTCTGTTTTAATTTAGAAATTACCAAGACACAATGAAGATCTTTAGAGTAGTAGTTATTTGCCAGGATTTTTTTTAAAGTCTTAATTTTTTTAAATTTTTTTAAAAATCTTTGAAAATTTAACAGATTTGATTTACATCATTAAAGTATATTATTTTTAAAATGTCGGAATAAATAATTAATAGTTAAATACCAATGGGAGGGGTGAATATGTTCTAGATTTTTTAATTATATTCAAAAAGTTTTTTTTTATTTCCTTGCCAAAGAATGTGTGTTTTTTTTGAAGTCAGATATTGTGTTCTTTGAAGAGCTCAGTGACAACATTAAATATTTTTTTTTAAATTTGTCATGTTTAAATGAATGATCATTGGGGAAACCACACAACAAATTACTAACTGAAGGTGAATTTTCTTCGAATTTTTTTTGAGGTACTTGCCAGCTGTGTTTGTAGGGGTTGACTTCGATCCCCGGGGCCCGTTTTTAATTATTGATGAGTGGGATTAACCCCAAACCCCATACCCCACATCTTTATCATGTTTTTCCTTTGTGTATGGAGTTTGCCTCACAACATTTCTTCCATTCAAATTTTAGCTTTATTTTGCCTTTTAGTCCCGTTTTTTAAACTGTCTTTTTTAAAAGGGTTTTTATATCTGGAGTGTGATTCACAGATGCCCCCCAAAGAGCTTTCATTTCTCCGCATTGTAATGCTTAAATTTTCTGTCTGTCCCTCCTCAGGTCCTATAACTCAGGAACTCGCTTGGGGCTTTGGATTTCCCGCTTTCTATTTACTTGAGATATAGATTCCAGCTGGTGCTGTACACCCAATATTTTGGCTCAAAAAAGAGGTATATTATCCAAAAAAACCATGTTGAGATTCCTGAAAGCTGTTCTTCTGTTTGCCAACAATGCATATACAGTACCTGATATTTTGCTGTATTGAATCTTTGGATTAGGTCTTTCTTATCTTGACAGTAGCAGCTGCTTCCCTTGGTTGTAGATACTACCGCTTTTTTTTGCCATCTTCATCACCTTTACTTTTTGGAGTTGAATTTAAGTAACCCCCAACTTGACAACTTCAATATCAGTGTATTCCATTTCCTCGCTATTTGAATTTCTTTCCATTTCTGTTCCAGAAAATTTTAATTATCTGCAAAATATCAATATTGGAAGGAGATCTCCCCGGGAAATTATTCATATGTATCAAGAACATTTCAGGCCGATTCTCGGGGGATTTAGATTTTACTTTCCCCCCTCTATTTCTCTTTCATTGTGATTTTCTGTCTTTCAAATGTCAAGTTTTTGACAGGAAGGGCGAGAAAGAGGACCCAACAAAGAAGAAAATCAAACTGTCACTCAATCACTGCCTTGCTGGAAGAGCACTGACATTGCAGTTCAGATGTCCCTTTTTGACTGCAAATCTCCACCCTTTTCCCCGAGTGCAGGACTATATTTCCCCCTCCGGGGCTTAAATTTGGTTGCTGGTTTACCCTGAAAAAAAGCAATATGTGTCATATAAAAACTACTTGCCTCCATTCACCCTGTCTAACATGCTCACACAAGCCTGAATCCCCAACCCCTGATCAAAACCTCTACTCCCCCCTCCAACCCCCCCAGGAAACCCCTACCCCCCCTCTCTTCCACCCCAGTTTATACCCTTCCTAGTCATCCTTTTTTCCCACCTTCAAATTTTAAAAACCACCAAAACCCCCTTTCATCAGTCCCTAAAAATTTAAAGGGTTTTAACCCCAACCCCATTTTAAAAACCCCAAAAACCAATCCAATTCCCCTTTTTGCCCCCATAGAAAACTTATTAAGGGCCTGTCCCCACCCATTTTTTTTTCAATTTATGGCACCCATCTTTAAAAACCCATCCCGCCCTTCCCAAAAACATCGAAAAATTTCCCTTCCTTTCCCCAATTGAGTCCACCTTTTTTCCCTTTCCCTAAGTTTTATTTTTTACCTTTTTTTTTCCCGGAAAATTTCATCGGGGAAAAATTTTTAAAAAAGTAGGAAAACACCCTAAAAGGGTTTATTTTTAAAAAAAATCTACCACCATTCCATTTTTTCGCACCATCATGAAATTTTTTTTTTAAAGGGGGGAATTCTTCCCCGCCTGTGTTGTTGGTCTGTTATGATGTCTACACTTTCCAGGTACTACCATCATTATGTTACTTTTGTTTTTCTAAATTCCTCAACATACCCACAACCTTTTTTTTTCCGTCTTATGACTTATTCATTCATTTTCCCCAAATTTGATATTTCCACTTCCAGCATCTTTTAGATTTATTTCCCCCACATTTTTTTCCTTCCATGGGAGATTAAATGACAGAAAAAAAAAAGAGAGATGTTTGCCTGATGGGGCTTTAAAAAGATTTCAATCAAGGAAAAAAAAAAAAATTTGGGGAAGGAACGTCAAAAAAGGAAGAAGTTTGTAAATGTATAAAAAAAATGGAAATACAGTATATCAAAAAAATTGATAAAAATTTTTTGTGTGTATGGAGGAATATTTTTCAGAGAAAAGGGGGTATGATTCAGTGCCAGAAGAATGGTTATAGGGATTTTTTTTGAAAGAGTAGAGCTTGACTATGTCTCATAGTGTGTTTGGGGACAGCTTAATTTTGGGGTTTTTTTTGGGGGGGAAGGACTCAACATGTTTCAAGGTCTGCATGGTCTTTTTTGTTCAACACTTTATATCGTAGCTATTACTACTAAAAAAAATACCAAATATCTTCAAAATTAATTTTTCAAGTCGTCATCCAACTGCTGGGGAAATTTTTTAACTTTTTCTTTTCCTCACTCCTCCATAATAGCTACGTTAAATACTGGAAAAAAAAAATACCAAGAAAACTGGTTAGTTATGATCTGCCTGTGGTTATGGTGTGAGAGTTCATCATTTGTTTTTTTAAATCTTTCACAGTGGTTTTAATCATTTCGGTTCCATTTGTAGCCATGCAGCTTGAAATTGGTAAATAGTATTCAAAAAAAAGGAAAAACCCAAGGGGGAAAGAGGGGAAAAAATTTGCTTAGTACTTTCCCCGTACCATTCAGTGGGCCACTAAGATTTGAGAAGCTCACTAATTTTTTACCCTTTTTAAAAATTACTCCAAAATTTTTTTTCGGGGTTTTTTTTTCTGCCATGGAGGCTTATCTTTGTTATGGAATAAACAAGTTTGTTTTTTTACAAGAGTTTATAGAGTAATGTGCTCACTGGTGTTTTAGCCATTATTTTTTTTTTTTTTTGCCCCCAATTCTGAATCAGTTTAGGCACCTTTTCCACTTGATCATCTCATGTTCCCCCATCTGTTTTGGGGACAATGTCAGGAAAAGGCTCCCCCCTCCTCTTGGCAAATAGTAAGCTATATATCCCAATATCTCTTGTGTAACTTAAAAAGGGTTTTCCTTAATCCTATTTTAAGGATTAAAATATTTTTGATTGGTGGTGTACAGGTTACATGGACCTTAATTACCCTTGTGTAGTCGGGGGGTTTAAACCCCAATAAACCAACTAACCACGGAAAAGAAAGCTTAAAAAAATTGTCCCTTTTTTTTTTAAAGTGAGCTAGAAATTGGGATACTTTGCCCTTGGATGTTTGTGTGTTTTTGTCAGGGAGTAAGTAGCATATTGCAAGTTCCATGGGAAACCTTTTTTTGTTTTAAAATTTCATCTTGACTTTTGCACTAGGACTTAAAACTTTGTCGAGTATTTACTTTTCCTTTTTTAAATTTTTTTTAAAAAAACAGTTTTGAACCCCATTTCATAAAAAAATTCATTTGACTTAGTTTTAGCCTATTTTTTTTTGCCCCCAAATCTTTTTGGAATTTTTGCATAAACTGGTTTATAAAGTACTGTAGATTAATTTGGAAGTAAGAGGAAAAAAGAGGTTGCTTGGGGATTGGGCCCGGGGGAATTTTAAATGATGCCAGTGAAGTAAGAGTGGGAAAAAAAATTTCATGTTGCAGAAAAAAAAGGGGAAGGAAGGAGGGGAATGGATGATGAGTAAATTTTTTGAGCCGAAAATAGTTATCAAGCATTGCATTCATGAATATTAGCATTTCATTTTTTTTTTTGGTGTGTTTGTGATGACTATTTTTGCTTCTCGGGGAGGCTTATTTTCCCCCTATTATCTCTTTTTGCAAATAATGTAGAATTATTCAGTGAATTTATTCATTTGCTTGGGTTTCATGTTCTAAAATCTTAAGAATTTTAATAAAATGCTAATAAAGCGGGATTTTTTTAAAGTTCAATTTTCCTTTTTTAAAAAATTTTTTTCAGTAGCTTTAAAATTCCTGTTCTTTTAGGAAATCATGGTTTCCCACTATAAATATAATAAAAAAGATGCTTGTCTTCTGATAGAAGTAAATTTTTAAAAATATGAAAGACTTTATTTTTTTTTTAATGTTGACTTATTATGAATGGACCATGTAAAAAAAAGGCTGTAAAACAGGAAAATGGTAAGGGGATAGTTAAAATTGGCAAAAATAATGGAGGCCCAAAATTTGATAATGTTTAGTGGCTCCCGCTAATGCATGGAACTATGGTAAACCATCATTTAATGGACATAAGAAAGGGGGGGGAAAAAAAAATCTGCTGGGTCTTTTTTGGAACAATGGACAAAGCCTTTTTGGTCCCAGAATTGTTCATTTTTTTAAAAAAATATGCAAAATAATCTTTTTCTCTACCCCAAACAAAAGCCATTACTGGCCACCTGCTTCCCCAATTAGTCCATTAAATAGGGGGGTTTCTGTAATGGGGTTTTAAATGATAGCTTGAATTATTTTTTTTTTAAAGAGGTTTTAAAGACAAGTTTTGACAAGAATGAGTGCAGGTTTTAAAAAATTTTTTAGAGACCAGCTCTTTTAAAATTTTGCTTTTTTTCCAATAATTTGCCTTTTTAAAAATTATTTTTTTCCCAAATTTTGGGGAAAAATGATTTTGTCAAAGCATCATACAGTATAACATATTTTTTCCCCGCTTTTTTTTAAACTTTTCTAATAAAATATATTGTAAACAAAACAATAGCAGATGTTGGCCGTTCATGGCCATTATTTATTTTTTCAAGAACTATTTTATAAGAATAATGTAGTGGTTGCCCCCCCCTTACCAATTTATGTACAAAAAGTAAACTACTGGTATGTACAGTATTACTATTTGGCACATGAAATAACCCCATTTTTAATTTATAAAAGTTATATTACAGTATTTATTTTTCAGAAAAATTTTTTACAGCATCTGTAATCCAGAATTGCAAGTAGTACTATACTGTATTTTTCCTCATCCAATGTATTTTAAATTTTTTATATAAAATTGAAAAACTTTTTTTTTGTAAATAGCTGGGAGTTTGGGGGGAATTAGAGTTCTCCTTTTTGATAAAATTGGGGTTGAATTCTACTTTGAAAATATTGTATTTTAGTTTTTTCTAAAAAAAGATTTTTTTTCAGTACTTATAATTCCCCTTTATTTAATTAATGTTTTTTCCAAAAAAATAAGATTTTTTTTTTTCCCCTCTATTTTCTGGAAAGCTTAAAGGAAAAAAAAGCCAAAATAAAGCAAGTTTTTAAAAGGTCATAATAAGGACATGTAAGGATTACCTGTGTGCATGTTAATAGTAAAAAAAAAAGCTGCTAGCCTCCCGTAGTCTCCAAAATTGTACAAAAAAATTTTGCAAAGTGATTTATAATTTGAGCCAAGTATCTAGTGGTAAACTCATCATTATTTTTTTTTATTACCCCCGTCAATATATTTATGGGGGGCTTAAAACGGGTTATTCAGTGGCAAAAAAAGGAAGCTCATCAGATTTTTTTTTTTTTTAAAAAAACCGTATATGATACAGTATATAATTAGGATAGGTAAGTAAATTTTCATTAACTGAAAAATTTTGGATTTTTTATCCAAAAGGCAAAAAAACCCTTTTTAAAAAAAAAGCAGGGGTTTTTGTAATTGCTAAGGTTTTTTCCCCCCCTTACAAAACTTTTGGGTTTTCTTGTAACTGGCTATTTGTATATAATACTTTAATTTTTGATATTACCAAAATTATTGATAATTGTTCCATGATATCAAATTTGGTAATGAATAAACTATTGATTATGTAGATGAATAAGATGGCATAATGATTAAAAAAAAAATTTAAAATTGGGGAAGTCTGTATTTGCTTGGGTTAGCCCCCCCAGGGGTTTTAAATGATTGCCCAATACTGGTTTAGTTTTTTTTTGAATTTAACATACCTATCAAAAAGTAAAACTGAACTATTCCATAAAAATCAAAGATAATAAAAAAATGAATATGAAGAGGAAATTTTGTTGGCTATGAAATATAAAATCAAGTAATGGATTACTGATGAAAAAGATGAAAAAAGAAATGATAGCAACACTTTAGCATTTTCCATGACTCTTATGGATTTCCCCATTTTTTTTTTGGGGGGGGCATCCTCTTTCCGAAATGTTTCACCTGCACAAAAAGGCCTTATTAAATACAGGAAGTAGTTTAAGTAATTTTTGATGTTAGTCTGTCACTCTAGGTGAAGGGGGGTTTCCCCCAAGCCAAAAAACATAGGTGTGCAGCCAGACCTTATATACTCAAGTAAGAGACAAGATGAAGCAGTTGCAGTAGTGCCACACAAGTGAGGTTGCCCATGATTAGTAGTAGGTCACACTGAACAGTGGTTCAGCAAATTAGTGTAAAAGAATTCACTTGTACCAAGATACCATGGTGTTACTGTATCAGACAAGTATATTATTAATGGTATACAATTAAGTATTGTATAAAAGTTGAATTAGGAATACCACACTACTTCACTTCTAGTATATAAGTTCTGGACATACATTGTGGCCAGACCTTATATACTAGAGGAAAAGGGACCGACTACCTCCCACCGAGGGTGATGGACTGACGACATCAAAACTATTACTGCTTCTAGAATTATACTGCTGCTTGTATTTTACTGAAGAAGTCTGTTGTGCAGGCAAAATTTTCAGCAATAATTATACCCATGTGTTGCTTATGTCTGATTAGTCAAGTTGTTGGCATTGTATATCATTAAAAGGGATTACTGTACCCAGCAGGCCTCTTTAAGGGGGCTCCTTGACGAGGTAAAGAGGCTATCAATCTGAGGAATTGGACCTTTTGGTCTTCTTCCTCAGACCGAACCTAATTACTCCCCAATCCCCCCCCTTTCCCATCTTCCCCATCCTCCTTTTCCCTTTCCTCCTCCCCCCTCCTCATCCCTCCCTTATTTCCTTCCCATTTTTACCCTGGGAGCTTCTCTCCACAGGCATTCTAGTTCCTAGGTAGGGGAAGGTGCAAGTCCATTCCCATTCCGTTGAGGTTCTTGGCGGTGGTGTAGTTTGCCATGGAATCTGGATCGCCTGGGGATGTCCCAATCCCTCTCAGGTCTCCTGGGGGGTAGCCTTGGGTATCTTTCGGGCGACGGGTGTATCTCTGGAGGCCACCTTTCGGATTCCGGGGTGGTGGCTGAGGGCGGTATGCTTTGTGGCGGATATCCGGCCGCCTCTTTTTGTCCACCGAGGTGGCTCGGTGGATGTGAGGTTGCTATCCCGGATTGCTGGTTTACTGGCGTGAAGGGTAGGGTATGGCACGGGTTCCATGGAGCATCTGCACTACTTGCGGTGTTGAGGTCCTCTTGGGCGCGGAGGGGATTCCCCCCCTTTCATTCCTCCTAGGAGCTATTCCTCCACGTTCCCCCTTTTTTATTCTTTTTTTTTTTTTTTTATTTTCTTTTTTTTTCTTAAAAAAAAGAAAAAGTAACCAACCATGGATGCCCTAATCCGTGACTCTAACCCGCCCCTTGATACCGCACCTCGTCCCTGACCCTACCTTGTTAATGGATAACTCTTCGGACAACCCTAATACCCTGTACCTGGAAGCAGGCACAGTTCGTCACCGGGCTTCGGTCCCAGGGACCCGACTGGGTCTTTCGATACATCTGACCTTCGCTCTTCTCTGACCTTGATTCCGGCTCTCCCGATGGTGCGGCAATTTTCGAATCGCTCGCCCGTCTCACATCGGACCACCCCTGGTCGACACCCAACGACCAAGACCCACACATGACGATTCGACACTTTCTTCTCGTTCATCTCAGAAACGACAAGCTCGTCCGCACTCCCCTTAAACTCTCTGTTTCAAACTACTCAATGGACAAAGTTTTTACTCTTCGACCGACTTCTCCTAATACCTATCTTTCAGACCATAGTATTGGTAAGGCTCTGCTACGCCATGTTGGTAAAAACATCTCATTTCACGCTTCAGAGCGGCACTCGCTTTCATCACGGTCCAGAATGCTGGCCAAGCTCGCGATTTTTCTTCTTAAAACCATTGATACTACTTCTGTTACTATTGACAAGCACCATTCCCTCAATTCTTGTTGTGGTTCTGTCATTTTGCCCCACACCATTGTCCAACGGAATTTCCAGACATGTGGTGATGACATTTCGAGCAGCTGGCTCCAAGAACTCCCTATCCTTAAAGTTGACACTTTTGTCCTCCCCGCCAATAAGCGAAGACGTTATCCTTGCAATATAGCTCGTTTAACGTTTGACTGCCGAGAACTGCCACCTTCGGTCTACATTGCAGGTCAACGTTTACAAGTTCGAAAGGTGACCCCCTACACCGCAGCAGTGTAGAAACTGCTGGCGTTTTGGTCATCCAGCAAAATATTGCAGGTCCATGGCCGAATGCCCAGTCTGTGGTGCTGACGACCATGCCAGTTCTTCTTGTACTCTACCTCCCTCTTGCCTTAACTGTCATGAGGCACATCCTTCGTATTTCGCCGTTGTCAGTTTACCTGAATGAGCGGGAAATCCGTTGTCTCAAAGAGGCGGAAGGCTTCTCGTATGCTATGGCTGTCTCTCATTTCGCCTTCAGAAACTTTCCCGTATTTCCTATTCTCGCATTGCTAAACGTCGCCCGCTTCTGGGGTCCCAACTCCCTGGCTTCCTCTGTGGTCGCCTCATCCTCAGTCACCCCTGTCTCGAATCCTTTTGATGTTCTTGGCCCGAGGTCCCTACCTCGGGTTCCCTCTATCCACACTCCTTCCTCTATTCACTCGCACAGTTCTGAGTCTACACGTCCTCGTCCTTCACCTAAACCTCAGCGCCCCCCCTCTTATAAGCCCGGCAAAAAATCCCTACTGCCAGGTTCTTCGCCTCTGACTAGTTCTGTAACGTGTGTGGAGGTTCATCCTCCTCATACACTACCTTCATCCCTGTCCCTCCCAAGTCCCTACGACAGTTTCTCTTCTATCCTCGTCCTCTACTTTAGTACAGTCTATAGACTCCCTGATAGTTTCTTCCATTTCTAATGTAGTCTCACATTCTGCATCTTTGACTTCAAACACTGGAAGCTATTGCAGAATATATTTGGAGACTGGGCCATGATGGACACTACTCCATCTGAGGTTCCTCCCTCTCTCTCCTTCATCTCAACCCCCTTCCTTCACAACGTCCTCCTCCCCCTCTGATTACAGGTCTTGCGCTGCCTCCACACGTGGACTTTTCTAACCCTAGTCCATAGCTTCCTCTCACTTCCACTTCTATCTTTTTCTCCATAAATCATGGCTTATTTGCAGTGGGAAAATCCGGGGGCCTCAGGGTAACAGGGGGGAGCTTCAGGTGTTGCTCTCCCAGTTTTGCCTATTGGGGTCTGTTTGCAAGAACCCAAATTACAATCTACTGTTATCAGGCCCTTTTCAGGCTATAATTTGTTATATTCATCGGATCCTTTTCCGATGGAACCTTAACGAAAGTGCTCTTCTTATACGCACTGATGTTCCATACCATCAGCTCTCTGTCCCTTCTTCCTTACATTACACCGCAGCCCGTATCCACTTGAATAAGTGGTATACACTCTGTTCTTTATATCTCCCCCTTCGGGCATTGTCTATCCCAGATGTTGATTTTCTGGTTTCTTCCTTACGCCACCCTTCTTACTTGGCGATTTTAAACACCACTTTCTCTGGGGAGGGTCGCACTGTGACTCCGTGGCATTCAGTTGGGCATTTCTTGCTTCTCTTCCCTCCATGTTTTAAATACGGGTACTCCTACCCATTTTGATCCCCGAACTCATTCTTTCTCCTGCACCCGATCTTTCCATCTGCTCTTCATCAACTGTCCTTGACTTCACCTGGTCTGTCCTCCGGACTTACATGACAGCGATATTTCCCAATCATCCTTAAGTCCCCTCTGTTTTCTCCACCTCCTCATTGCCCACGCTGGTTTCACCTTGGAAATGGGACCTTTACGCATCTTACTGCCTTTCATGAGGTTCCCTACCTGAACTCAATTGATGAGGTTTTACATCTCTTTTCGTCCTCCATCTTCACAGCGGCTTCACATTCTATTCCCACACCTCGGGCAAGCATCCTCAGAAGTGCGGCCTTGGTGGTCTCCTGCTTGTGCTCGGGCTGGCGTTTGAAACGCGCTGCATGGGGCAGGATCGGTATAACAGAACCACAGAGAGACTCCTTGATTTCAAGCAGAAAGAGAGCTATTGCTCGCCGTGTCATACGTGATGCTAAACGCACTTGCTGGCGGATTACGTTTCTACTGTCACTTTGGCTTCCGATGAGTGCAGTCTGGAAGAAAGTGCGGAAATTAAGTGGTAAATTCTCCCCCGACCCGGCTCCTGTTCTTCAGGTTGCAGGTGTCGATATAGCACACCTCTTGCCGTTGCCATTGAAATGGTAATCATCTCGTCCGCATTTCTGGGGGGCTCCATCTAAGCCCCTCGTTCCTTTCTTCTAAGTCTGCGAGTTAAAGCCCTTAGATTTTTCTTCTCTTAGAGTAGAATCCTATAATGTGCCTTTTACCCTTCAAGAACTGGAGGCAACACTCTCTGCTTGCCGATCATCGGCAGCTGGGCCAGACGGATACATATTCGTATGCTACAGCATTTACATCAGTCTGCTCTTACTGTCCTCTTACGACTCTTTAATCTCATATGGTTGCAAGGAGATCTTCCCAGCTGTGAAGTCTGCTATTGTTCTCCTTTTCGAAAACCAGGTGCTACGGGACGTGATCCCTCTCACTACCGCCCCATCGCTCTTACCAGTGCAGTTTGCAAGGGATGGAACGTCTAGTTAATAGACGTTTGATGTGGTATTTAGAGACTCACAATAGTCTCTCCCTAGTCAGTATGGCTTCCGTAAGGGCCGTTCTGCCATTGAACCCTTGCTGCGCTTGGATACGTATATTCGTAATGCCTTTGCGAATAAACCATTCGGTTATCGCTATCTTTTCGACCTTGAGAAGGCTTATGATACAACTTGGAGATATAATATCTTGGCCCAGGCCCACTCCTTAGGCCTCCGAGGTAACCTACCATTCTTTCTTAAGGCCTTCTTAACTGACAGACATTTCCAGGTCCGGGTTAGTAATGAACTCTCCCCGGAATTTGTCCAAGCTGAAGGTGTCCCCCAGGGATGTGTTCTGAGCACAACACTTTTTCTGCTTGCTATAAATAATCTGGCATCTGTTCTCCCATCCAATATTTGGTCATCGCTCTATGTGGATGACTTTGCTGTAGCTTGTGCAGGTGCTGACTGTCACCTCATTGCAGTTTCCCTCCAGCGTGCCATCAACCGGGTTTCTGATTGGGCCACCACTCACGGATTTAAATTTTCTAGTGGCAAAACTCATCAAATTACGTTTACTAGACGTTCAGTGGTCTCTGACCATCCATTGTACCTATACGGCTCACGTATCCCAGAACGTGATACAGTCAGGTTTCTCGGCCTCCTGTTCGACCGTCGATTGTTCTGGAAACCTCACATTACCTCTCTGAAGGCAACTTGTCACACCAGGCTGAACCTTCTTAAAACCCTCGCACATCTTTCATGGGGGCTGATCGTAGAACCCTCCTTCGCCTACATTCAGCCCTAATTTTGTCGAAACTCGATTATGGTGACCAGATATATTCTTCGGCCTCCCCTGCTACTCTTTCCATCCTTAATCCCATCCATCACCAGGGATTACACTTATGCCTTGGTGCATTTCATTCTTTCCCGGTTGAGAGCCTCTATGTAGAAGCGAACACTCCATCCTTATCCGATCGTCGTGATGCACATTGCATTCGCTATTTTGTTCGTTCTCATGACCTCCGCAATCCTTCCATGTATAGGATTGTTACAGATGTTAGTAGGCGCTCTTTATTTGTTCGTCGCCCCTGCTTACTTCGTCCCTTTTCTCTTCGTCTACATTCACTCCTGTCTTCCCTTCAGCTCCCACCTCTATATGTTCATGTGACATCTCCCTTTCCCCTACCCCCTTGGGAAGTTCCTACTGTCTGTGTCTGTTCTATTCCCTCTACCTTGCGAAAAGCCCAACTACCTCTGACGGCTTCTCGCTCTTTCTTTCTAGACCACTTCCATTCTCATTCCCATGCCTTCGCAGTATACACCAATGGTTCAAAGTCATCTGACGGTGTCGGATTCGAGCAGTGTTTCCGGACAGCGTTGTACGAGGGCATCTATTACCCTCGGCTAGCATATTTACGGCTGAATTGTATGCCATTCTTGTGGCACTTATCCGTTGCATCTATGCCTGAGTCACCATTTGTGGTCGTTTCAGACTCCTTAGTGCTTTACAGGCTATCCGTAAATTGATACACTCACCCCCTAGTTCTTCGTATCCACCTTTGTTATGCCGTATCTTTAGCAAGCATAAAGATATTGTTTTTGTTGGGTCCCTGGTCATGTTGAGTACAGGGCAATGAACAGGCAGACACTGCTGCGCGGTCAGCAGTACATGACCTTCAGTTTCATATAGAGGTGTTCCTTTCACGGACTATTTTGGGTCATTGCTACCCACCTTCGCACCCGTTGGCAACAACGCTGGTCTGACCTGCTGAATAACAAACTTCATTCTATTAAACCGGTTATAGGTTTCTGGCCTTCTGGTCACCAATGTCGAGGTTGGGAGACTACTCTCTCCCGTCTTCGCATCGGCCACACACGTCTTACTTACAGGTATCTCATGGAGAGGCTCCCTGCCCCTCTCTGTGAGCATTGTCGGGTTCCAGTGTCTGTTCGACATATCCTGTTGGACTGCCCACTCTATCAACGAGCACGCAGAATTTACCTCCAACGACGTCTTCGCTCTGCGGCCCTTTCTTTACCTTCCCTACACACACAACCCGCACATATAAAAGAGAGGAGCTTACGACGACGTTTCGGCCCGACTTGGACCATTACTAATCTGTCTTCTGTCACACTCTCCCAACATGAGCTTGAACTGCTTGGTTTTGGTCTTTCCTTTGCCACTTCACCTGCCCCTCGCGCTGGTATTGATATGATTAGCTCTTTTGACTCTTTTCGTCAGTCTCGCTCTCGTAATAATAATCTTCCTGATTTATCCACTTTTCGTGGCGCTCTCCTTCCTGCTCTTGATAGCCTGTTTTCTAAAAACCATCACCTTCCTCGCCGTTATCAACTTGCCCTTTCTGCCCTTAAACCAACGCTAACATTGTCATACTCTCTTCTGATAAAGGTAATTCGGTTGTTATCCTTGATCATGAGGATTACCTCCATAAAGCCGATGTCTTGCTCTCTGACTCACGTACCACACTCCTCTGTTTCCAACCCTCTTGATCGTATCAAGAGAACTTTCAACAAGAAACTTAAGACTCTCTCCGACCTCTGCCCTTCTGACTTTAACCTTGTTCATCGTTTTGTGTCATCTGTCCCTCTCTGCCCTATTTCTATGGCCTTCCCAAAACTCACAAACCTGATATTCCTCTACGTCCCATCATATCTTCTAGAGGTTCTGTCTCTTATTCTCTTGCGTCCTGGCTAGCCAAAACCCTCACTCCTTTTCTTGGTACTTTTCTCCTGCCCACCTCGTCACTCTCAAGACTTCATCGAACGTGTTCGCTCTCTCCCGACCTGTAAGATGCTTAGTCTTGATGTCGAGTCCCTCTTCACTAATGTCCCTCTGGATGATGTCCTTAATTTTCTCGGAGAGAAGGCCAATGAAGGGTTACTTCATCTCCCTATACCTACTGATGTCTTTCTTGATCTTATCCGACTTTGCGTGGACTCTAACTCCTTTTCCTTTCAAGGTAAATATTATTCTCAAACCTTTGGTGTCGCTTGGGCTCTCCTCTATCTCCTGTTCTTGCTAATCTTTATATGGAATACTTGAGACTGTTCTTCTTCCCACTATTGATGTATCGTCCTTCACTCTGGCTCCGCTATGTAGATGACATCTTTGCTCTTTGGCCTCATGACTTAAGTCTCTTCCAACCTTTTCTTGATGCTCTTAATAATCTTGCCCCTTCCATTAAGTTTAAAGCTGATTGGGAATCTAATTCTTTGCTTCCTTTCCTTGATGTTCATGTCCACCGTTCAGTTACAGGTTTTGCCTTCTCCGTGTACCGCAAGCCTATGCACAGTGGCATGTACATTCATTACTTCTCTTATCATGCCTCCTCTCCGCATCTGTGATCCTCAGTTTCTTGAAGCAGAAATTTCCACTCTTCATAATTCTTTTTCCCGCCTGGGCTACCCTTCCCATTTCATAGACTCTGCTTTCTCTCGTGCTAAACGGACTTTCTTCTCTCCTAAACCCTCTACTCCTGAGAACTCTCCAGTCCTCTGCCTTCCCTACATCTCTGGTCTCTCTAATCTCAGCAACTCTCTCCGTTCCTTAGACATCAAACTTACCTTTCGCCAAACTAACACTCTTCGCACTAATCTAGTTCATACCTCCCCTACCTCCACAGATTCTCCTGGTGTCTACTCTATTTCTTGCTCCTCCTGTCCTCTTCAGTACTTCGGAGAAACTGGCCGATCTCTTTCTGACAGACTCAGGGAGCACAAAAATAGTGTTAGGCTTGCCGACACTAATAATGCTCTTTTCTGTCATGTCAGAGATCACAGTCATCCCATTGATTGGTCTTCTGCTAAAACTGTCTACCCTACGTCTAACTTTCATAGTCGCCGCCTGGTTGAATCCTCCTTATACACAACTTTCCCTGTAAGGAATCTTAGCCCTGGCTTTGTCTCTGTTGATGCTTTCCTCTCTCATTACATTGTTAAATGCTCTAAACTTCAGAACACCCGTGACTTAACCTGATTCCTTCCCTGTCTTATCTTCCCCCTTCTCCTTTTTTTTTCCTTGGGTTTTCCTTTCTTTCTGTTCTTTCTTTTGCCTTGTATTTTCCTTCATTTTTCGCTTTTCTTCCCTCTCGTACCCCCTTGCGGGCCGCTAGCCTCATAGCAGTGCTCCTTCCCATATGACTGTCTACTCTACTACCTTTACTACTACCTTTACTACTACCTTTACTACTACCACTACTACCACTACTCCTACATTTCCCCACTCTCTTGTACCCTCCCCTGTCTGCCTGCCTATAAATACCCTTCCTCTGTCTCTGTGTGTTAGTGTGACTTTGTAAATGGTCCAAGTCGGGCCGAAACGTCGTCGTAAGCTCCTCTCTTTTATATGTGCGGGTTGTGTGTGTATTGTTCCAGTCACGGTATTGTGCCTTTTTTGTTATTTACCTTCCCTTCTTGCAGATGGACCCTCCTTTAATCCTGACTCTCTCATTGACTTTTTGACAGAAACTGACTTACTACACAAACTCTGAAGATTATACCTCTAGCACCTCCCTCAGTCCCTTCTACCTCGATCTCTTGCTACCCTCCATCCCTGCACTATCCGTCATCTTGCACTCCATACCCTACTAATCGTCCATCTCCCTCTTACAACCCACTCTCCCTGCATCCTACAATAACCTGCAGCGCTGTATAACCCCTGTGGTTTAGCGCTTCTATTTGATTATAATAATAATAATGTACCCAGCAGGGCACAGTATACACAGTAGCTAATTATTCATTTATTAATTTAAACACTTTCTACTACCAAGAGTTCAAACTTGTTCACCATGAACCTGTGTGGTAGCATATTGTGTAGCTCATGTTCCCATTTTGTAGCTTGTCCATGAACTTTCCTAGTTTGTCCAAACATTTTAATCAAGTGCTGAAACCATACTAATGTTGTGTATTCCTTAACTATTTTAAAATTGGCCAGTGACACGGGAATTTCTCACTATGTCTTGTTGGCGATTAAAACTTTTAATTGGTTGTACCATTTATCAGAGCACAAAGAATTCATTTTTTTTTTTTTTTTCAGCATCTGGGTGCCCTTTGTCTGCTCTCCTTTCAGAAAGTCTTACTTTTATTGCAGACCAACTTGTGCTATCTTTGACTTTTCCTAACTGTACTTCCCTTTGCCCATAGCTCTCGTGAGCCTTGCAACACTATGATACATGTGGGTTTGGCTCATGGGGAAGTGGAACAGAATTCTTCCTCCATAAGCCATGCGTGTCGTAAGAGGCGACTAAAATGCCGGGAGCAAGGGGCTAGTAACCCCTTCTTCTGTATATATGTATTACTAAATGTAAAAGGAGAAACTTTAATTTTTCCTTTTGGGCCACGGCCAGTGCATTGAAAGAAAGATTTAATAATTATATAATCAAAATTATTATACTTTATTTATTATTATGGTATTCAGTGAATTATGAAATTACTCATAAAAAAATTAAATAATTACCAGTGAAAAATTCCTCCATGAGGAATAATGTAATAACGTGGACCTGTCCTTGGATTAAACATGATTCCCTCCCTTTTCCCAGGTACTTTGGCCCATATGGGTTTAGCACTTCCTCTTAAGTATAATACTACAGTGGTACCTCGGTTAACGATATTTTTTCGTTCCAGAATGCTGTTCAAGTGCCATTACCAAACGAATTTATCCCCATAAGGAATAATGTAAAATAGACTAGTCCTTTTAGATCCCCAAAAATACACTTACAAAAGCATTTAAAAAAAATACATAAAAGGGCGAGTTTGGGGACCATCGTTAACCGAGGTACCACTGTACTGAATAAATAATACAGTGGACCCTCGGATATCGAACACTTTTTCTGTTTGCCATATTCTGTTGGACTGCCCACTCTATCAACGAGCACGTAGAATTTACCTCCAACGGCGTCTTCGCTCTGCGGCCCTTTCTTTACCTTCCCTTCTTGCCGATGGGCCCTCCTGACTCTCTCATTGACTTTTTGACAGCAACTGACTTACTACACAAACTCTGAAGATTATGCCTCTAGCACTCCCCTCAGTCCCTTCTACCTCAATCTCTTGCTATACTCTATCCTTGCACTATCCACTACCCTGCTACACTCCATATCCTACTAATCATCCCTCTCCCTCTTACAATCCATTCTTCCTGTATCCTGCCCTACCCTGCTGCGCTGTATGACCCCTGTGGTTTAGCGCTTCTTTTAATTATAATAATAATAATGTAAGTGCTTTTATAGGTGTATTTTGGGGGTCTGAAACGGAGTAATCTAATTTACATCATTCCTTATGGGAATAAATTCGTTTGGTAACCACTTGAACAGCATTCTGGAATGAAGAATGTTCGATTTCCGGGGGTCCACTGTACAAGCACAGTTACTCAGTAAACAGATTTCTACAGAGAAGTACAGTAAAATAGTCTTTTTACAACTGGAGGACTGCAGTAACTAACTGATTTCTGTATAACCAAACACCCAAATTTACTGGACATGTGTTCTGGAACTACAGGCCATTGCGATTGAAACGATTAATTATAACCACTAAATTATGATAAAATTAGTTGCATTTTAGATTTGGGCTCATTTTGGGCATCAGAAATGATAACTTTAAATATCGCTGAAGTCTTGTTAACCCTTTCGGGGTCGGTGCCGTACTAGTACGTTTTACGAGCAGGGGTTGGTGCCGTACTAGTACGCCCAAATTCTAGCGGCCTTAATTTAAGCAGAAAACGTCTGGTAGGCATGCATATGAAAGAATGGGTCAGTGTGCGCAGTATAAAAAAAATCCTGCAGTACACACTGCATAATGAGAGAAAAAAACTGACCGTTTTTTTCGATTAAAACAGCGACTTTGCAGTCAATTTTCGTATGGTATTTATTGATGTATTCTCGTTTTCTTGGTCTCATTTGATAGAATGGAAGATATATTACAGAAATAGAGATGATTTTGATTGGTACGACAATGACAAGTATGTTGAAATTGAGCTCAAAATAGCGAAAATGTTCGATTTTTGACGATGTTCAAGAGTAAACAAATCACACCATGCGTCCAATACACATCAACTGGCGAGTCTTATATTCATGCACAAGTGCTCTGATATTATTTATACCATTTTTACAATAATGCAGTTGTATACATAACAGTAAATCTTCTATTTTTGTGAGAATAAAAATTCAAAATGGAAAGCAAAGTAATGGAACAGGGGCCTGGAGACGTGGCAATGAAATAGAACATGTTATTTTAGTGCCAGGAATGTCTCCCTTGTTTACTCTGGACCCTATTTTGAAATTGGCATCGTTTGAAATTTGTGTGAAATGGAAAATTGCCATTTTCTGACCACTATTTTGGGTAGATGAAATTGGTAAATAGGCAGTTTCTTCTACTATTCGATAGAAGAAATGGAGTTCTAGGAAGTAGCTATAATTTTAGGAGACTGAAACATTGGAATTTGTCAAAAATAGGGCTCGAAGTGGGTGAAATCGCCGATGCGTCAGTGTCATAGATACCGATAACTTCGCGAAAGCATAATTTTGTTAGTTTTCGATCAAATTTCATAATTTTGTGGCGTTATGATCGGAAAAATTTCTATCATTTCATAAAATTTTTTTTTTTTCCAAAAATTTTCGACCCCAGGAACACTTTCCTGAGAAGGCCTGTCGACCCCCAAAGGGTTAATACCAAGTTGCAAGAAAGAAAGCTAGCTACTTTTGGGCATAGGGAAAAACTGAGTGCATCAGTAAAAATGTTGGATAATCAAAGCCCATGAACTGAGAAGCCCTTGATAATGGGGGTTTGACTATTAATTATATGGATAGTTGTCCCCACAAATTTGCACGCTTTCTTGTTTGTGGAATTCACTTAATCAGTGTTTTTGTCGTGAGAACAGATTTGATCATCCACAGGGTTACTCATGGTAGCCATTTTTTTCAGGCTTCGGGGAATGATGACTAGGGGCTGACAACAAAGGTTTTATTCAAAATTTCTTAACAGCTTTTCCTTTACCTAAATCTCTCTTCATTCTGGACATTCTTTTTGTATGTCAAAAACCAATTTTGAGCAATACAATGTATTTACAAAGAAATGGTGAAACACAAAACAAATGCAAAAACTGAAATAAAATTTATTTTGCAGACAACCCTGCATTACTTGGTAATTTTAGATTTGGGGGACCCTAAGAATGTAACCCCTTGCAAATTTTTGTCACACCTGCATTTGAAACTAATGAAATTAATAAAACTTTTTTTTTGCTTTTTGAAATGTATATACACAGGAGTTATAATACAGAGTTTGTACGTTGTTTGGTTACAGACTGGTTGCAGCGCTGTATAACCCCTGTGGTTTAGCGCTTCTATTTGATTATAATAATAATAATACAGACTGGTTACAGTTACACAGGATATTTTAAGGCAAGCCCCCAAATGTCCAGTAAATTTTTATACTGTAAATTAACCGAAAAAACTTATTCTTGCATGGTTTTTAAAACTGTACTGTAAACTAAATATTCTTGCATGGTCTGTAATTAATATATTAACTCATAAAAGTATTCCTGCATGGCATGTAATAAATATTTAATACATTATGGAGATAAATGGCACAAAACCGAAGGGTTGTGAAAAGATACGATTGCAGAGAGAGACTTTAGATTTTGTTAGTGGAAATTTTTTCAATCAATACAAAGGGATGCAAATCAAGTAAATTTATACAATTATTAAGTGTATTTTGAAATTCTTTTGTAAGTGTATTTTTGGGGGGTCTGAAATGGACTAATCTAATTTACATTATTCCTTATGGGAACAAATTCGTTCGGTAACAGCACTCGAACAGCCTTTGGAACAATTATGGCCGAAACTCTGGGACCACTGTACCTGTACGCATCTTTACAGTTCACCTACAAGGGACTTCACTCACCTACTAGTCACCTGACTTGTTGAATAAATTTATTTTGTATCCCAGGTATTGACTGAAAAGTTGTTGCACTGGCAAAATGTTAAGGGTTTCTCTGATAATTGTTTTCACCAACTAATGCATTAAACTAGTGAAAGAATTCTAGCATGGCCTATAACCTGGATAATTAATGAATTTTCTTTAAACAATTAAAAGTATTCTTGCATGG
>WNWK01022305.1:0-32760 GCA_009830355.1 Cherax destructor
AATCAATTGGATGGTTAAAATCTCTCACATGAATAAATAGAGCATTAGAATCTTGTCCAGTTCTAATGCTATATTTATGTTGTTTTAATCTTAGTTCAAGACTTTTACCAGTTTGACCATAATAAACTTGATCGCATATTTTACAGGGAATCTTATAGACACATCCGTCAGCATTTTGGGAGGAATTTTTATCAAGTCTTTTTACTGTATCAAGATTTTTAAATACAACTTTGATATTAAAATTCCCAAGAAACATAATTGATAAATCTTTTAAAATAGCTAGGAATACTTTACAATCCAAAGGGACAACCAACCTTATTCAACCAAAAATATGTTGGTTCTCCTTACCATGAAAACTTGGTTGATATGCCTTCCTTTCTTAAGAATTTTAATATCAAAGTTGTATTTAAAAATCTTGATACAGTAAAAAGACTTTTGATAAAAATTCCCCCCAAAATGCTGACGGATGTGTCTATAAGATTCCCTGTAAAATATGCGATCAAGTTTATTATGGTCAAACTGGTAAAAGTCTTGAACTAAGATTAAAACAACATAAATATAGCATTAGAACTGGACAAGATTCTAATGCTCTATTTATTCATGTGAAGATTTAACCATCCAATTGATTTTCAAATGCTGAAAGTTGTATCAGCAAGTCCATGTGAGAAAAAATCATGTTTCATTAAAACTTTGAAAATAATATGAATATTTCTTTGGTTTATATAAATTGGATTCATTTATAATTAATAAAATTTGGGAAGAATTTAATGATAAATTGGACAATCTTAATTCTTGGGAAGAGTTTCAGGTCCTTTCTTATGTTCCTCTTCACAGAGTCGTGAGATGTTACGCTACTGTAGTGTAGTCTTTGTTAGTGTGATGTGACTGTGATGTGTAGTCTCGCCCCTTATATAAGCCCTTCTTGTCATGTTTCCTGTTATAGTTCCTTGATAATGTGACCTTGATGAGGGAATTATTAATGACCTTGATGAGGGAATTACTAGTGATATAAGAACATAAGAACATAAGAAAGGAGGAACACTGCAGCAGGCCTGTTGGCCCATACTAGGCAGGTCCTTCACAATCCGTCCCACTAACAGAATATTTGCTCAACCCAATTTTCAAAGCTACCCAAGAAATAAGCTTTGACAATTCTACCCACTCATGCGCGAGTCCCACTCAAATCCAACCCCTCTCACTCATGAATTTATCCAACCTAAATTTGAAACTACCCAAGGTCCTAGCTTCAATAACCCTACTAGGCAGACTGTTCCACTCATCAACTACCCTATTTCCAAACCAATACTTTCCTATATCCTTTCTAAATCTAAACTTATCTAACTTGAATCCATTATTGCGGGTTCTCTCTTGGAGAGATATCCTCAAGACCTTATTTATACCCCCTTTGTTAATACCCATTTTCCACTTGTATACCTCGATCATGTCTCCCTCATTCTACGTCTTACAAGTGAATGTAATTTTAGGGTCTTCAATCTTTCTTCGTAAGGAAGATTTCTAATGCTATGTATTAATTTAGTCATTCTACGCTGAATGTTTTCTAACAATTTATGTCCATTCTGTAATATGGAGACCAGAACTGAGCTGCGTAATCTAGGTGAGGCCTTACTAATGATGTATAAAGCTGTAATATAACCTCTGGACTTCTGTTGCTAACACTTCTTGATATAAATCCCAGTAATCTATTTGCCTTATTACGTACGCTTAGGCATTGCTGTCTTGGTTTAAGGTTGCTGCTTACCATCACCCCCAAGTCCTTCTCCAATCTGTATATCTAAGTTCTACGTTATTTAACTTATAAGTGCTTGGGTTATGGACACTCCCGAGCTTCAGAACCTTGCATTTATCTACATTGAACTGCATCTGCCACTTTTCTGACCACGAATTAAGTTTGTCTAAATCTTCCTGAAGTTCTATGACATCTATGTTTGAATCAATTATCCTACCTATCTTCGTGTCGTCGGCGAATTTGCTCATATCACTAGTAATTCCCTCATCAAGGTCATTGATATATATTATAAATAACAATGGGCCTAAGACTGATCCCTGTGGAACACCACTTGTTACAAGTCCCCATTCGGATTTAACCCCATTTATGCACACTCTCTGCTTCCTATTGGTGAGCCATGACTCGATCCATGACAGCACTTTTCCCCCAATGCCATGAGCTGCCACTTTCTTTAACAGTCTCTGGTGTGGTACTCTATCAAAAGCCTTACTAAAGTCTAAATAAACAATATCGAATTCTTTATCGTGATCAACAGCCTCAAAAGCTTTACTGAAGAAGGTTAATAAATTAGATAGGCAGGAACGGCCCTCGTGAATCCATGCTGGGTATCATTAATCAAATTATGGTTATCTAGATGGCTTCTAATAATATCAGCTATAATTGACTCTAGTAATTTGCCTACAATTGAGGTCAGGCTTATTGGGCGGTAGTTTGACGGTAGTGACTTGTCCCCTGCTTTAAAAATAGGAATTACATTAGCCATCTTCCACATATCAGACACTACACCTGTTTGAAGAGATAAATTAAAAATGTTAGATATTGGTTCACAGAGTTCCATTTTGCATTCTTTAAGAACCCTTGCAAAAAGCTCATCAGGACCCGGCGATTTATTTTGTTTCAGTCGGTCCAGCTGTTTCATAATCATTTCGCTAGTGACTGTGATATTAATAATTTATCTTCTTCTGGGCCTCTGTAAAAATTAATTACTGGGATATTATTAATGTCTTCCTGTGTGAAAACCGAGAGAAAATAATTATTAAAAATAGAGCACATATCATTCTCCTTGTCAGTAAGATGCCCAAAGTTATTTTTAAGGGGACCTATCTTATCCCTAACTTTTGTTCTATAAACCTGGAAAAAACTTTTGGGTTAGTTTTGAATCCTAGCAACTTTAATTTCATAGTCCCGTTTAGCTTTTCTTATTCCCTTTTTAACGTCCCTCTTAATGTCAGTATACTGATTTATAAGATGACCCTCACCTCTTTTTATGCGCCTATAAATTCCTTTCTTCTGCCCTAAAAGATATTTGAGCCTATTATTCATCCATTTTGGGTCATTTCTACTTGATCTAATTTCTTTATACGGGATAAATGTTCTTTGGGCAGCCTGTATAGTGTTAAGAAAACTGTCATATTGATACCTCTTCTTCACCCCAGTCCACAGTTGATAAGTGTTCTCTAAGTCCATTATAATCTGCTAAGGAAAATCTGGGACCATTACTGAATTATCCCTACTATCATACATCCATTCAATGCTAAAGGTAATTGACTTGTGGTCGCTTGAGCCGAGTTCCTCTGCAAATTCGCCGACGACACGAAGATAGGTAGGATAATTGATTCAAACATAGATGTCATAGAACTTCAGGAAGATTTAGACAAACTTAATTCGTGGTCAGAAAAGTGGCAGATGCAGTTCAATGTAGATAAATGCAAGGTTCTGAAGCTCGGGAGTGTCCATAACCCAAGCACTTATAAGTTAAATAACGTAGAACTTAGCCATACAGATTGCGAGAAGGACTTGGGGGTGATGGTAAGCAGCAACCTTAAACCAAGACAGCAATGCCTAAGCGTACGTAATAAGGCAAATAGATTACTGGGATTTATATCAAGAAGTGTTAGCAACAGAAGTCCAGAGGTTATATTACAGCTTTATACATCATTAGTAAGGCCTCACCTAGATTACGCAGCTCAGTTCTGGTCTCCATATTACAGAATGGACATAAATTCGTTAGAAAACATTCAGCGTAGAATGACTAAATTAATACATAGCATTAGAAATCTTCCTTACGAAGAAAGATTGAAGACCCTAAAATTACATTCACTTGTAAGACGTAGAATGAGGGGAGACATGATCGAGGTATACAAGTGGAAAATGGGTATTAACAAAGGGGATATAAATAAGGTCTTGAGGATATCTCTCCAAGAGAGAACCCGCAATAATGGATTCAAGTTAGATAAGTTTAGATTTAGAAAGGATATAGGAAAGTATTGGTTTGGAAATAGGGTAGTTGATGAGTGGAACAGTCTGCCTAGTAGGGTTATTGAGCTAGGACCTTGGGTAGTTTCAAATTTAGGTTGGATAAATTCATGAGTGAGAGGGTTGGATTTGAGTGGGACTCGCGCATGAGTGGGTAGAATTGTCAAAGCTTATTTCTTGGGTAGCTTTGAAAATTGGGTTGAGCAAATATTCTGTTAGTGGGATGGATTGTGAAGGACCTGCCTAGTATGGGCCAACAGGCCTGCTGCAGTGTTCCTCCTTTCTTATGTTCTTATGTTAGTCACGAAAGCGCTTGGAATTCCTCTATTTTTTCATAGTGGTTGTCTTGTATATTTTGATATCACCTGTTTACTGTGATTTTTGCAATATATATATATATATATATATATATATATATATATATATATATATATATATATATATATATATTGTTACTCCTGGTTATCTTGAGCCGATGTCACTTAATATTGTGAACTTGCTTACTAAATGCTAAAATAAGCAAGTCCGACTGTATAATATTATCTGGATCCTCACGTGAGTTACCAAATGTAATCATGTAAATTTATGTACATAGTAAAATTATTTAGGTTATGTGTAAGAGTGCGCTATGTGAAGCACTTGGTAACAACCAGTTTGTGGTTAAGAAGCTTACCCTCTGAGTGTATGTCACGTAACCAACCTTATGTCAGGTCACCACTCCCCCACTACTGACAGTAGCAGCCGAGCTACAGCTCAAGGTACATTGCTGGGAAGTCCTCTGTTGTAAGAGAGCCGGATTCCCTTAGATCGTGGGGGACTTATCTGTATATTACGTCCCAGGTCAAATATCTGATATATTCACCTGTGTTCTGAATATCTCCTGGTGATAACTTGTAACTTTCTTAGTGTGACTGCAAATGAAACCTTGAAGGTGCTGTACATAGTTCCCTGTAAATATTGCGCACTCGTAAGATTAGATTTTGCCACCGAAGTGGCTAGTTTATTGTGCACCCCATATCCATCCTGTGGACGGTAGCGCAAGAGCATATGGATACACAAAAGGCCTAGGCACTAGGCCCCAAAGGGGTTAACAATTGTACATTTGGGTTTATATCTACATTTCAATTATCTGTTACAAGCAGGTATCTTATTTCATGAATAAGATATCTTGACATGTCACATAGGTTATATTGTCTATCTCTATATTCCTCAATAAGTGCACAATTAAGCACATAGTGTTCACGACAGTGACCATATGCCTGATCACATAATTTGCATTTAGTTTGATCATCATCTGTGTCTCCCAAACTGTCAGAAGTACCTGTAGCCAAGCCTAAGCCTGGCCACTACAACATCAGTCAGTCTGTTCACATTGAAGTTGCTCCACAAACATGCCCATCTGTGCTCGCATTATCATGAGCACAGATAGGCACGTTCATGGAAATTAATTTGGATTTATATCTACAGTTCACTTATCTGTTACAAGCAAATTTAGGAAATTTGCTTAGAATAAGTGGTATCCTACCTTCACTAATAAGATATCTTGACATGTCACATAGGTTATTATACTGTCTATCTCTATATTCCTCAATAAGTGGACAATTCAGCACATAGTGTTCAAGACAGTGACCATATGCCTGATCACATAATTTGCATTTAGTTTGATCATCATCTGTGTGTCTCCCAAACTGCCAGAAGTACTTGTAGCCAAGCCTAAGCCTGGCCACTACAACATCAGTCAGTACTTGTAGCCAAGCCTAAGCCTGGCCACTACAACATCAGTCAGTCTGTTCACATTGCAAGTTGCTCCATAAACATACTTATATACATTCATGTTATCATAGTGGGTTATAGATCTACTCAGGCTTCTAACTGCATTCCTATAGCTATCATTTTCATTATTTATTTCTCTCCTAATATTATTCCTAATGCTAGACACAGATATACCAAAGTTATATTCTACATTCTCCTTATGGGTGCTCTTCTTGGCTAACATATCAACTTTATCATGAAGGATAAATCCAATGTGTGACGGAATCCATAGCAAATGTACTTTAATTCCTTTGTCCCGGATTTTTGAGTATCTATACCTGGCTTCTCCAATGAGCATGCTGTTAGAGTCATTATAAGAGTCAAGAGCCTTCAATGATGACATAGAATCAGTAATAATGATAGAGTCAAGCTCAGTGTCATAAGTTAGCTTTAGTGCCATAAGGATTGCAAACAATTCAGTTTGCAGTGTAGACGCCCAGTTGTTAATTCTTATGCCTAGTTCAAAAAAAATTATTATTGTTCTTAACTAGGGAGGTGGCAACCAGAGCAGATGCAGCCCTGCCAGAAGACTCCTGTTTAGATCCATCAGTGTATATAACTTGAGATAACTTATTACTACCAACTAGGCGATAAATTTCTTCTTGAGCAGTTGCTTTAACAAGTGATTTAAGGAAGGGATTACTAGCAATGAGCTTCTTGGGAGGGACTTGCAGGTATGTGATATTAAATGAACACATCTTCCATGGAGGGGTGAAATGCTCTTGTTGCCTACAGTGATACAATTCATGCAGGTTGTAAAACTTAATGTAATTGCATGTTTTCACAATCCATTTAGATCTGTGAGTATTTACTTCTAGACATTTAGTAAGATTCATTGTGACAGTGTCTGGATCATTTCTTAACATTCCAATACCAAGTACAGTGTTAATCTCAACAATCCTATCACTGATACTAGTAATACCAAGCTCCTTCCTCATATTAAGAACCTTTGTAGATTTGGGACAGCCAAGAATAATTCTGAGAGCTTCATTTTGCATTAACTCCAAGGGTCGGAGAGAACTTTCTCGAGCTAATATCAACATGGGAGCAGCATAATCAATTAAGGACCTAATATAGGCTATGTACATCATTCTCACGATTCTCACATTAGCACCATAGTTGGGGTTGTAGCCAGCAACAGCTTTAAGAGCATTTAGTCTATCTTTGCATTTTTTATTTAGTTGTGGTATAGTGGATTTGGTAAAGGGTACATCTACACCAAGATATCTGTAAGTTTTAACATAGCTAATGTTTTCACCCTGCAAATAGATGGGTGGGGGATGTCGTTTGCTTGTTAATATCTTTGTTTTAGAGGAAGATATTACGAGGCCTAGTCGATTACAAATTGCTTGAACTTCATTAAGAACGGTACTCATCTTTTTATGCCCTGTTGTATGTATCGCACTCGTAAGATACCAGAAAAAAGTTAATATTTTGTTATTGATATGTGTGTGTGTGTGTGTGTGTGTGTGTGTGTGTGTGTGTGTGTGTGTGTGTGTGTGTGTGTGTGCGCGTGTGTGCGCGCGTGTGTTTAAACCGAAAGATTTATATATTCTGAGAAGTCACTATCTATAATATCTTTATTTACTACAGTACATGTACAAGGTATACAGTCCTAGTTGACATCAATGACATACTACTATATAGAAAGTCCCTTGTTATGCTGAGCATTTCCCAAATTAAGTCAGTTTTGTCCCAGGATGCAACCCACACCAGTCGACTAACACCCAGGTACCTATTTTACTGATGGGTGAACATGGACAGCAGGTGTCTTATGGAAACACTTCCCTAATGTTTTCCAGCTGTACCGGAGGAGATTCGAACCCCGGACCTCAGTGTGTGAGCTGAGTGAGCTAGCGATCCAGCTAGTTCAATTAAACACAAGTTTAATATCTGGGTATCTTGTAGACATTTCGCTCTGCAGTCTTGTAGACGTTTCGCTCTGCGGTGTCTCCTCTACATCTGCAGTCTACACATTATGTCCATGTATGTACTGATAAAGCCACTAGATGGCGAAACGTCTACAAGTAAAGACGTGTCTCATATATCACCTCGTTGGTATACCAGTGATATACATCTGTCTGCATACATTCAGGGTGTAAATCCCAGTGTATGTATACTATACACCGAGAGTATACATCAGACACTGTTTTAGGTATTAAAGTATTCTTGACTGGTGGTGTACAGGTGACATGTGGCCTTGATCACCCTCGTGTGGTAGATAGGTTTTAAACCTGATAAAGTGGTCATTTGAAAATAATACTGGAGATTATATAATTGTAGGCAAATTACTAGAGTCAATTATAGCTGATATTATTAGAAGCCATCTAGATAACCATAATTTGATTAATGATACCCAGCATGGATTCACGAGGGGCCGTTCCTGCCTATCTAATTTATTAACCTTCTTCAGTAAAGCTTTTGAGGCTGTTGATCACGATAAAGAATTCGATATTGTTTATTTAGACTTTAGTAAGGCTTTTGATAGAGTACCGCACCAGAGACTGTTAAAGAAAGTGGCAGCTCATGGCATTGGGGGAAAAGTGCTGTCATGGATCGAGTCATGGCTCACCAATAGGAAGCAGAGAGTGTGCATAAATGGGGTTAAATCCGAATGGGGACTTGTAACAAGTGGTGTTCCACAGGGATCAGTCTTAGGCCCATTGTTATTTATAATATATATCAATGACCTTGATGAGGGAATTACTAGTGATATGAGCAAATTCGCCGACGACACGAAGATAGGTAGGATAATTGATTCAAACATAGATGTCATAGAACTTCAGGAAGATTTAGACAAACTTAATTCGTGGTCAGAAAAGTGGCAGATGCAGTTCAATGTAGATAAATGCAAGGTTCTGAAGCTCGGGAGTGTCCATAACCCAAGCACTTATAAGTTAAATAACGTAGAACTTAGCCATACAGATTGCGAGAAGGACTTGGGGGTGATGGTAAGCAGCAACCTTAAACCAAGACAGCAATGCCTAAGCGTACGTAATAAGGCAAATAGATTACTGGGATTTATATCAAGAAGTGTTAGCAACAGAAGTCCAGAGGTTATATTACAGCTTTTACATCATTAGTAAGGCCTCACCTAGATTACGCAGCTCAGTTTTGGTCTCCATATTACAGAATGGACATAAATTCGTTAGAAAACATTCAGCGTAGAATGACTAAATTAATACATAGCATTAGAAATCTTCCTTACGAAGAAAGATTGAAGACACTTAAATTACATTCACTTTTAAGACGTAGAATGAGGGGAGACATGATCGAGGTATACAAGTGGAAAATGGGTATTAACAAAGGGGATATAAATAAGGTCTTGAGGATATCTCTCCAAGAGAGAACCCGCAATAATGGATTCAAGTTAGATAAGTTTAGATTTAGAAAGGATATAGGAAAGTATTGGTTTGGAAATAGGGTAGTTGATGAGTGGAACAGTCTGCCTAGTAGGGTTATTGAAGCTAGGACCTTGGGTAGTTTCAAATTTAGGTTGGATAAATTCATGAGTGAGAGGGGTTGGATTTGAGTGGGACTCGCGCATGAGTGGGTAGAATTGTCAAAGCTTATTTCTTGGGTAGCATTGAAAATTGGGTTTGAGCAAATATTCTGTTAGTGGGACGGATTGTGAAGGACCTGCCTAGTATGGGCCAACAGGCCTGCTGCAGTGTTCCTCCTTTCTTATGTTCTTATGTTCTTATTTTTAGATGTTTTTTATAATATTGAATATTCTATGTTACTTTTGATTTTAAATTTTTTTTACCTAAAGTTAGTTTAATCATGTGTCTGTCTCTCCCTCACCACCACAGTAAGCTGGCACCTCCCACAACATTCCCCTCACCACCACAGTAAGCTGGCACCTCCCACAACATTCCCCTCACTACCACAGTAAGCTGGCACCTCCCACAACATTCCCTCACCACCACAGTAAGCTGGCACCTCCCACAACATCTCCCTCACTACCACAGTAAGCTGGCACCTCCCACAACATTCCCCTCACCACCACAGTAAGCTGGCACCTCCCACAACATTCCCCTCACCACCACAGTAAGCTGGCACCTCCCACAACATCTTTCTCACTACCACAGTAAGCTGGCACCTCCCACAACATCTCTCTCACCACCACAGTAAGCTGGCACCTCCCACAACATTCCCTCACCACCACAGTAAGCTGGCACCTCCCACAACATTCCCCTCACCACCACAGTAAGCTGGCACCTCCCACAACATCTCTCTCACCACCACAGTAAGCTGGCACCTCCCACAACATTCCCCTCACCACCACAGTAAGCTGGCACCTCCCACAACATCTCTCTCACTACCACAGTAAGCTGGCACCTCCCACAACATTCCTTTCACCACCACAGTAAGCTGGCACCTCCCACAACATCTCCCTCACCACCACAGTAAGCTGGCACCTCCCACAACATCCCCCTCACCACCACAGTAAGCTGGCACCTCCCACAACATCTCCCTCACCACCACAGTAAGATGGCACCTCCCACAACATCTCTCACCACCACAGTAAGCTGGCACCTCCTACAACATCTCCCTCACTACCACAGTAAGCTGTCACCTCCCACAACATCTCTCACCACCACAGTAAGCTGGCACCTCCCACAACATCTCCCTCACCACCACAGTAAGCTGGCACCTCCCACAACATCTCTCACCACCACAGTAAGCTGGCACCTCCCACAACATCTCCCTCACTACCACAGTAAGCTGGCTCCTCCCACAACATCTCTCTCACTACCACAGTAAGCTGGCACCTCCCACAACATCTCCCTCACCACCACAGTAAGCTGGCACCTCCCACAACATCTCTCACCACCAAAGTAAGCTGGCACCTCCCACAACATCCCCCTCACTACCACAGTAAGCTGGCACCTCCTACAACATCTCCCTCACTATCACAGTAAGCTGGCACCTCCCACAACATCTCTCACCACCACAGTAAGCTGGCACCTCCCACAACATCTCTCACCACCACAGTAAGCTGGCACCTCCCACAACATCCCCCTCACTACCACAGTAAGCTGGCACCTCCCACAACATCTCTCTTACTACCACAGTAAGCTGGCACCTCCCACAACATTCCTTTCACCACCACAGTAAGCTGGCACCTCCCACAACATCTCCCTCACCACCACTGTAAGCTGGCACCTCCCACAACATCTCCCTCACCACCACAGTAAGCTGGCACCTCCCACAACATCTCCCTCACCACCACAGTAAGCTGGCACCTCCCACAACAAGCTGGCTTCCCGGGAACCTCTCCTTCAGAGAACCAATCGTGTGGGAGGTATTGGAGTTTCCATATGAGAGGCCACGTTAATGACACTTGTCTGACAAGGCCCTGACAAGGCCCTGACACGGACCTAACAGGGCACTGACACGGGCCTAACAGGGCACTGACACGGGCCTAACAGGGCACTGACACGGGCCTAACACGGCACTGACACGGACCTAACACGGCACTGACACGGACCTAACACGACACTGACACGGACCTAACACGGCACTGACACGGACCTAACACGGCACTGACACGGGCCTAACTCGACACTGACACGGACCTAACACGGCACTGACACGGACCTAACACGGCACTGACACGGACCTAACACGGCACTGACACGGACCTAACAGGGCACTGACACGGACCTAACACGGCACTGACACGGACCTAACACGGCACTGACACGGACCTAACACGGCACTGACACGGGCCTAACTCGGCACTGACACGGACCTAACACGGCACTGACACGGACCTAACACGGCACTGACACGGACCTAACAGGGCACTGACACGGACCTAACACGGCACTGACACGGACCTAACAGGGCACTGACACGGACCTAACACGGCACTGACACGGACCTGACACGGGCCTCTCCTTGCTTATAGGCGAATAAGACTGGTGTGGATCACTGGTTATCTTTACTGCTGAAAAATTTCGCCCTCTCAGCACTTCCTGGGAGTGCAGGGAGTGACAGGGAGTGACAGGGAGTGACAGGGAGGGCCACTGATGGCAGCTAATGTAGGGAGATCAGAGAGATGCAAGTTGTGGCTATTAAGGTTCATACTGCCACAGTAACATTTACTGCTGTGGTCCTTATCAGAATCGCATTTGTTAATAATAAAATAATAGCAATAATAATAATAATAATAATATCTTTATTTGGTCTTGTATATATTTTACTAAAAATTCTGGAAAAGCATATACTATACACACAATTCTCAAGAATGAAGCACCCAGCCAAGCTAGGTGTTGTACCCGTCATCCGAGAACACACGGTGGTGTGGACGCCTCTCAGCTAATTGCATTTTATCCGTTTGGTGTACTAGCTCAACAAGCAGTATATTATATTATTGTAACCACGGGCCAAAGCAGCATGTGTTCGACTCCTTGGCTAGTCGGTGTTGTTAGTGATATATATATATATATGTCGTGCCGATTAGGTAAAACTGGTCAATTAGCAAGAACTCATCTAAAATCAAGTCCTTTCTAAAATTTTCTCTTATACCTTTAAAGATATATTTTTTTTCATTTATGTTAATGTAAGAATTAATAATTTTGTACCAAGAGAAACTTTGAAAACCTACCTAACCTTATTACAACAAGCGCAATTTAATTTAGCCTAACCCTACTAAATATATTTTAGTTACGTTAACATTAATTTAATAATAAACAAACACAATGAAATATATTTTTTTCGTTAGGTTCAGAATGATTTTGGCGAAATTTTTGCATACACAAATTTTCGCTTGTCTTATATGGCAAGGTGAGCGTTGCTATTTAAGCCAAAATCGCAAGTTTTACCTAATCGGCACGACATATATATATATATATATATATATATATATATATATATATATATATATATATATATATATATATATAATATATTAGTTATTTTAAATTTACATTAGCCAAAATTTGGGGTATTTGTCTCCCCCAGAAATATTAATAATATATCATTGTGAAGGGAACATTGAGACATATATTGAAGCTTCGTCACTAAGTCGTCTATAAATTCTTGGATAATCTAATATTTTTTGTTTTGGTTGGTGTATGGACACATAATGAGGCCGGGGTCATCCACACTCCTTCTTTACGTCTTTTATTCATCTTCTTCCTTCTTCACTTCCCGTCTTCTTCATCGTCTTTATTTCAATTCCTTTTTTGCGAAAAAAAATTCCTGGAGTATACCTGTAGATAGTTCTAGGGGTCAACGCCCCCGCGGCCCGGCCTGTGACCAGGCATCATGGTGGATCAGGGCCTGATCAACCAAGATGTTACTGTTGGCCGCACGCAAACCGACGTACGAACCACAGCCCGGCTGGTCAGGTACTGACTTTAGATGCCTGTCCAGTGCTGCTGTACGGTTCGTTCGTACTTCTAACGGCTGCACCACGGCTGTTCACGTGATTTCCAACCTCTGCCCATGTGATCTGGCATTAGCCAATGATAGGCCTGCCTTTTGAATGCCTCAGCGCCAGACGGCCTAGTAGTCAGTTACCATCCAGACTCAGTGCAGGACAGACGGACACAGGCATAGGCTCTCAGCTCCCATATATCCAATGCCTCATTAAACGCTACCAAAAACCAAGCTCATCGTCTGTTAATATTACCAAATCTATGAAAAGAACCCCACAACACACTGCTTGATAAATTTCTGCCGTTGTTGCTTCTGTAATCCTTAATAATAATTAATAATAATAATATCTTTATTTACTACAGTACATGTACAAGGTATACAGTCCTAGTTGACATCAATGACATACTACTATATAGAAAGTCCCTTGTTATGCTGAGCATTTCCCGCAAATTAGGTCAATTTTGTCCCAGGATGCGACCCACACCAGTCCACTAACACCCAGGTACCTATTTTACTGATGGGTGAATATGGACAGCAGGTGTTTTAAGGAAACACGTCCCAATGTTTTCATCCTTGCCGGGAATCGAACCCGGACCCTCAGTGTGTGAAGCGAGAGCTTTGCCTACCAGGCCACGGACTAATCTAAGTATTAGTATTAAAAGCAACACACAGCACTAGATAAAGTCCATCAGGAAGACTGAGAAAGTGACCATCACGACCTTAAAGGATAGAAGAAGCAGGGGAGACATGATAACAACGTACATGATAACCTGGGTGTTAAAGAACACCCCAGTACCTGGGTGCTGGGAAATGCTCCAACCCCTCCCCACTGAAGAGGGGATCATCGGAGGAGGAACAGAGGACACCATCTTCATCTATGATCTTGAGCCTCCAGGGACCAGCGCATTGAGCGTATGATTGCGGTTTGCGCCTTCTTCCGGCCGCCGCGAGAGAACATTCTTTTTTCACGGTTGAGAGAAGTGAGAGAGAAGTCGACACCTACAATGACCCTCCAGTGAAGGTATCTTCAGTGGAGTCCATCTCCCAGAGATGTTTATGGTGTCCCTGGAGCCCAGGAATATTGCACAGCCATTAACCCCGCGTCCTTCCTTGGTGCCCTACCAGGCCCGTGGCTTGGCAGGCAACGCTCTTGCTTCACATTGCTTGGCATAAGTTCGATCCCCGGCACGGGTGGAAACATTGGGCGTGTTTCCTTATACCTCATGTCCCGTTCACCTAGCAAGCAAGTAGGTACCGGGGTGTTAGTCTATTGGTGTAGGTCGCATCCTGGGGGACAAGACTGAACGACCCCAGTGGAAATAAGAGAGATAGTCACTCGATGACGCACTGACTTTCTTGGGGTTATCCTGGGTGGCTAACCCTCCGGGGTTAAAAATTCCAACAAAATCTTATGACAGGGTGGATAGAGGGGCAATGTGGCAGATATTGCAGGCTCAGAGAGTAGATAAACTCTCGAAACTCTTCAAAGGTATAATCTAACACAAAGTGGGAGTTGTCACAGCTGCTTTTTGCTGATGACACTGTGCTTTTGGGAGATTTCTGAAGAGAAGTTGCAGAGGTTGGTGGATGAATTTGGTAGGGTATGTAAAAGAAGAAAATTGAAAGTGATGAGGATAACAAAAAGATTAGGTGACGAAAGATTGGATATCAGATTGGAGGGAGAGAGTATGGAGGAAGTGAATGTATTCAGATATTTAGGAGTAGACATGTCAGCAGATGGGTCTATGAAGGATGAGGTGAATCATAGAATTGATGAGGGGAAAAGGGTAAGTGGTGCACTTAGGAGTCTGTGGAGACAAAGAACTTTGTCCATGGAAGTAAAGAAGGGAATGTATGAGAGTATAGTTATACCAACACTCTTGTATGGATGTGAGACATGGGTGGTGAATGTTGCAACAAGGAGAAGGCTGGAGGCAGTGGAGATGTCATGTCTGAGGGTAATGTGTGGTGCGAATATAATGCAGCAAATTCGTAGTTTGGAAATTAGGAGTAGGTGTGGGATTACCAAAACTATTATCCAGAGAGCTGAGGAGGGGTTGTTGAGATGGTTTGGACATGTAGAGAGAATGGAACGAAGTAGAATGACTTCGAGAGTGTATAAATCTGTAGTGGAGGGAAGGCGGGATAGGGTTCGGCCTAGGAAAGGTTGGAGGGAGGGGGTAAAGGTTTTGTGTGCGAAGGGCTTGGACATCCAGCAAGCGTGTGTGAGAGTATTTGATAGGAGTGAATGGAGACAATGGTTTTTAATACTTGACGTGCTGTTGGAGTGTGAGCAAAGTAACATTTATGAAGGGATTCAGGGAAACCGGCAGGCCGGACTTGAGTCCTGGAGATGGGAAGTACAGTGCCGGCACTCTGAAGGAGGGGTGTTAATGTTGCAGTTTTATAACTGTAGTGTAAAGCAACCCTCTGGCAAGACAGTGATGGAGTGAATGATGATGAAAGTTTTTTCTTTTTCGGGCCACACTGCCTTCGTGGGAATCGGCCTATGTGTTAATAAAAAAAAATTATGTCATCTTAAGGCCATGATGCTTGTGTCTTCTGCCTGTATAATTCTCACGTAGATGATTAGTTCAGAGAACCGACAAATTGATAAATCCATCCCTGCATTAAACTGATGAAACGTGCAGAGCGGCGACACGTTTCGATCGTTGATACGTAATGTCAAGGATCTCAGTGGAAATAAGTCATGTTGACTGTTTTGTGTTATCCCGGGTAGTTTACACTACGTATGATAATTGTACTTACGTGTACCTGTGCCAGAATAAACTGACTTATCTATGTTTCAACTCTCACCTATCAACTCATCGGTTTAGTGGACCATCTTAAACATGATCCACCAGTGAACACTTGATATAACGTATCATAATTTCTCACTGGTAAACCAGGTCAGCATTATACATTATGATCACCTGATGTTTCCCATAATAAATGACGTCTTTCCACAATACCTTGTGGAAATATTATTGTGTGTATTGACTGTCAGGCTTCCTTCTGCCCTCGGCTCTCAATTAGATTGAATTAATTAGTTAAGTCTGAGATTATCTCAGAGGATGAGTCGCTCTTTGATTAGCTGAAGCTTGAGAGTAATTAGCACAATCAGATTACGGTGTTGAGAGAGCGGGTGATCAGGAGGATTGTCTGATCCGCCAGACTGGCTCTTCTTATATACTATTATAACCCTAATTTTTAAAGATGTGGGGGTAAGCCGATGGAAGGCCTCGGTCAGATGACCAAAAGCTCCAGCTGTGGGTCATCATATAACCAAGACCAGCGTCAGAAAACACTTGTCCTGTTTTGACAAACATTACCTAACCTGCCTCGTCAGATTTTGGACAAATAAAGTAATTACGGTGTCATATTTGTACTT
Source organism: Cherax destructor (assembly GCA_009830355.1). Taxonomy (NCBI): domain Eukaryota; kingdom Metazoa; phylum Arthropoda; class Malacostraca; order Decapoda; family Parastacidae; genus Cherax; species Cherax destructor. Next base: position 16,599 of record WNWK01022305.1, read on the forward strand.
GATTGGAAACAAATACAAGCTTCATATCAAATTAAATACAAATACATGACTTTAATTCCTAAATGCAAATGAAATACAAATAGATTTTTTCTGCATGATTATTTCCAAATATAACAACGTATTGGGGCCATCCCGGGTTTATATAAGGGCGACAGATGCCCGAATTCAGAGACAACTCTCTCAGAAATGTTCAAGAAATGTCAAAGTATTTTATCCACAGTGATACATTACTGACCATTCTGGAAAAATACCCTGACTTTGTCCACTTAAACTTGTGTGTACTCACCTAGTTGTGGTTTCAGGGGTCGAGTCACAGTTGGCTGTCTTCAAGCAGGCACTGGACAGGCACCTAAAGTCGGTACCTGACCAGCCGGGCTGTGGTTCGTACGTTGGACTGCGTGCGGCCAGCAGTAACAGCCTGGTTGATCAGGCTCTGATCCAACATGAGGCCTGGTCACAGACCGGGCCGCAGGGGCGTTGACCATTGGAACTCTCTCCAGGTAAACAGCTCCTGGCCCCGCCTCTTCACTGGCCGCTACTAGGTCACTGTTCCTGCTCCATGAGCTTTTTCATACCTCTTTTTAAAGCTATTTATGGAACCTGCCTCCACTACATCACTTAACAGACTATTCCACTTCTTGACCACTCTGTTACTGAAGAAATACTTCCTAACATCCCTGTGATTCATCTGAGTCTTCAACTTCCAACTGTGACCCCTTGTTGCTGTGTCCCATCTCTGGAACATCCAGTCTCTGTCAACCTTGTCGATTCCTCTCAGTATTTTATATGTCGTTATCATATCCTCCCTATCTCTCCTGTCCTCCAGTGTCGTCAGGTCGATTTCCCTTAACCTCTCCTCGTAGGACATACCCCTTAGCTCCGAGACTAGTCTTGTTGCAAACCTATGCACTATCTCTAATTTCCTTATGTGCTTGGCTAGATGTGGGTTCCAAACTGGTGCTGCATACTCCAGTATGGGCCTAACGTACACAGTGTACAGGGTCCTGAACGATTCTTTATTAAGATGTCGGAATGCTGTTCTTAGGTTTGCTAGGCGCCCATATGCTGCAGCAGTTACTTGGTTGATGTACTCACCTAATTGTACTCACCTAATTGTGGTTGCAGGGGTCGAGATTCAGCTCCTGGCCCCGCCTCTTCGCTGTCCGCTACTGGGTCTCTGCTCTCCCTGCTCCATGAGCTTTATGATACCTTGTCTTAAAACTATGTATGGTTCCTGCCTCCACTGTATCGTTCGCTAGACTATTCCACTTCCTGACTACTCTATGGCTGAAGAAGTGCTTCCTAACATCCCTTTGACTCATCTGAGTCTTCAGCTTCCAGTTGTGTCCCCTTGTTTCTGTGTTCCCTCTCTGGAACATCCTGTCACTATCTACCTTGTCGATTCCCTGCAGTATTTTGTATGTTGTTATCATGTCTCCTCTAACCCTTCTGTCCTCCAGTGTTGTGCGCCTAAGGAGATGTCCTCGGTGGTATACTCACTCCAAGATCATTTTCTTTGAGTCAGGTTTATAGCATCTGGCCCCCCTAGACTGTATTCCGTCTGTGGTCTTCTTTGCCCTTCCCCAATCTTCATGACTTTGCACTTTATGGGACTGAACTCCGGGAGCCAGTTGCTGGATCAGGCCTTCAGCCTGTCCAGATTACTTTGTAGTTCTGCCTGGTTCTCGTCCGATTGAATTCTTCTCATAATTTCACATCATCTGCAAACAGGGACACTTCGGAGTCTATTCCTTCCGTCGTGTCATTCACAAATACCAGAAACAGCACCGGTCCTAGGACTGATTCCTGTGGCACCCCGCTCGTCACAGGCGCCCACTCTGACACCTTGCCACGTACCATGACTCGCTGTTGTCTTCCTGACAGGTATTCCCTGATCCATTGTAATGCCTTCCCTGTTATCCCTGCCTGGTCCTCCAGATTTTACACTAATCTCTTGTGTGGAACTGTATCAAACGCCTTCTTACAGTCCAAGAAAATGGAATCTACCCACCCCTCTCTTGTCTTACTGCCGTCACCCTATCATAGAACTCCAGTAGGTTTGTGACACAGGATTTCCCGTCCCTGAAACCATGCTGGCTGTCGTTGATAAGTTCATATCTTTCTAGGTGCTCCACCACTCTTCTCCTGATAATTTTCTCCATGACCTTGCATGCTATACTTGTCAGTGACACTGGTCTGGAGTTTAATGCTTCGTGTCTGTCTCCTTTTTTAAAAACTGGGACTACATTTGCTGTCTTCCATACTTCAGGTAGTCGCCCTGTTTCAGTAGATGTGTTGAAGATTGTTGTTAGTGGTACACATAGCACCTCTGTTCCCTCTTTCAGGACCCATGGAGAGATGTTATCCGGCCCCATCGCCTTTGAGGTATCTAGCTCACTCAGCAGCCTCTTCACTTCTTCCTCGGTTGTATGTATTGTGTTCAACGCTGGGTGGTGTACCCCACCTCTCCGTCTTTCTGGAGTCCCTTCTGTCTCCTCTGTGAACACTTCTTTGAATCTCATGTTGAGTTCCTCACATACTTCGCGGTCATTTCTTGTGATCTCCCCTCCTTCCCTCCTTAGCCTGATAACCTGGTCCTTAACTGTTGTTTTCCTCCTGATGTGGCTGTACAACAATTTTGGGTCAGATTTGGCTTTCGCTGCTATGTCAAATTCAAATTCAAATTTATATTTCTTTGCAAAGTTTACAATGTGTGACTGACATGTTATAAGGAGTCTATTTCCATGCATAGTTTACAATGTGTAATTACAATATTGATTTGCAAGTGCAAAAAAGTCTCTACAATGCCGAGGCATTTCGGGCAGACTGTCTTTGGGCCTCCCTTCTTACCTGTGCATATTCATTTCTGGCTCTACGACTGCTCTCCTTATTCTCCGTGGTCCTTTGCCTTCTATACTTCTTCCATTCTCTAGCACACTTGGCTTTGGCCTCCCTGCACCTTTGGGTGAACCACAGGCTCATCCTGGCTTTTTCGTTGTTCCTTTTACCGTTGGGTACAAACCTCTCCTCAGCTTCCTTGCATATTGTTGTCACATATTCCATCATCTCGTTTACTGACTTCCCTGCCAGTTCTCTGTCCCAATGAACCCCGTGCAGGAAGTTCTTCATGCCTACATAGTCCCCTTTCTTGTAATTTGGCTTCCTTCGTCCCGCCCTTCCTGCTTTTCCCTCCACTTGTAACTCTACTATGTATTCGGAGCTCAGAACCACATGATCACTGGCCCCGAGGGGTCTTTCATATGTGATGCCCTCAATATTTTCACTACTCAAGGTGAATACTAGGTCCAGTCTCGCTGGTTCATCCTCTCCTCTCTCTCTGGTAGCGTCCCTTACGTGTTGGTACATGAGGTTTTCCAGTACCACCTCCATCATCTTAGCCCTCCACGTTTCTTGTCCCCCATGTGGCTCCAAGTTCTCCCAATCGATTTCCTTGTGGTTGAAGTCACCCATGATCAGTAGCTTTGCCCAGCTCGCATGAGCCCTTCTGGCCACTTCGGCCAGTGTGTCAACCATCGCTCTATTACTCTCATCATACTCTTGCCTTGGCCTCCTGCTGTTCTGTGGTGGGTTATACATCACTGCAATTACCACCTTGGTACCTCCAGACTGAAGCGTTCCTGTTATGTAATCTCTTGCTTCTCCCATGTGTGTACTCACCTAGTTGTGGTTGCAGGGGTCGACTCATAGCTCCTGGCCCCTCCTCTTCACTGGCCACTACTGGGTCTCTCTCCCTTCACCATGAGCCTTATCATACCTCTTCTTAAAGTTATGAATGGGTCCTGCCTCCACTACATCGCTTCACAAGCTATTCCACTTCCTGACCACTCTGTGACTGACGAAATACTTCCTAACATCCCTGTGATTCATCTGAGTCTTCAACTTCCAGCTGTGCCTCCTTGTTGCTGTGTCCCATCTCTGGAACATTCTGTCTCTGTCCACCTTGTCAATTCCTCTCAGTATTTTATATGTCGTTATCATGTTCCTCCTTACTCTCCTGTCCTCCAGTGTCGTCAGGTCGATTTCCCTTAACCTCTCCTCGTAGGACATACCCCTTAGCTCCGGGACTAGTCGTGTTGCAAACCTTTGCACTTTCTCTAGTTTCTTTATGTGCTTGGCTAGGTGTGGGTTCCAAACTGGTGCTGCATACTCCAGTATGGGCCTAACGTACACAGTGTACAGGGTCCTGAACGATTCTTTATTAAGATGTCGGAATGCTGTTCTTAGGTTTGCTAGGCGCCTGTATGCTGCAGCAGTTATTTGGTTGATGTGCGCCTCAGGAGATGTGCCTGGTGTTATACTCACCCCAAGATCTTTTTCCTTGGGTGAGGCTTGTAGTCTCTGGCCCCCTAGACTGTACTCCGTCTGCGGTCTTCTTTGCCCTTCCCCAATTTTCATGACTTTGCACTTGGTGGGGTTGAACTCCAGGAGCCAATTGCTGGACCAGTCCTGCAGACTGTCCAGATCCCTTTGTAGTTCTGCCTGGTCCTCGTCTTATTGAATTCTTCTCATCAACTTCACATCATCTGCAAACAGAGACACTTCGGAGGTTATTCCTTCCGTCATGTCATTCACAAATACTAGAAACAGCACCGGTCCTAGGACTGACCCCTGTGGAACCCCACTCGTCACCGGCGCCCACTCTGACACCTCGCCACGTACCATGACTCGCTGCTGTCTTCCTGACAGGTATTCCCTGATCCATTGTAGTGCCTTCCCTGTTATCCCTGCCTGGTCCTCCAGCTTCTGCACTAATCTCTTGTGTGTGTGTGTGTACTCACCTAATTGTACTCACCTAATTGTGTTTGCAGGGGTCGAGACTCAGCTCCTGGCCCCGCCTCTTCGCTGTCCGCTACTGGGTCTCTGCTCTCCCTGCTCCATGAGCTTTATCATACCTCGTCTTAAAACTGTGTATAGTTCCTGCCTCCACTATATCTTTCTCAAGACTATTCCACTTCCTGACTACTCTGTGGCTGAAGAAATGCTTCCTAACATCCCTTTGACTCATCTGAGTCTTCAGCTTCCAGTTGTGTCCCCTTGTTTCTGTGTTCCCTCTCTGGAACATCCTGTCCTTGTCTACCTTGTCGATTCCCCGCAGTATTTTGTATGTCGTTATCATGTCTCCTCTGACCCTTCTTTCCTCCAGTGTTGTTAGTCCTATTTCCCTCAACCTTTCTTCATAGGACAGACCCCTGAGTTGTGGAACTAACCTTGTCGCAAACCTTTGCACTCTCTAGTTTCTTTACGTGCTTGACCAGGTGTGGGTTCCAGACTGGTGCTGCATATTCTAGTATGGGCCTGACGTACACGGTGTACAGTGTCTTGAACGATTCCTTGTTAAGGTAACGGAACGCTAATCTTAGGTTTGCCAGTCGCCCATATGCTGCCGCAGTTATCTGGTTGATGTGTGCCTCCGGAGACGTGCTTGGCGTTATACTCACCCCAAGGTCTTTCTCCTTTGCCGAGGTTTGTAGCCTTTGTCCGCCTAGCCTGTACTCTGTCAGTGTTCTTCTTTGCCCCTCTCCGATCTTCATGACTTTGCATTTGGTGGGATTGAATTCGAGAAGCCAGTTGCTAGACCAGATGTCAAGCTTGTCCAGGTCTGTTTGAAGTCCTGCTTGGTCCTCCTCCGATATGATTCTCCTCATTAATTTCACATCATCTGCGAACAGAGACACTTCTGAGTCTATCCCATCCGTCATGTCATTTACATATACCAAGAATAACACTGGTCCTAGGACTGACCCCTGCGGTACGCCGCTCGTCACAGGCGCCCACTGTGATACCTCATCACGCACCATGACCCGTTGTTGCCTCCCTGTGAGGTATTCCCTGATCCATTCCAGTGCCCTTACTGTTATACATGCTTGTTCTTCCAACTTCTTTACTAATCTCATGTGAGGAACTGTGTCGAAGGCCTTCCTGCAGTCCAGAAAAATGCAATCAACCCACCCTTCTCTCTCTTGCCTTACCTCTGTTACTTTATCATAGAACTGTTAGTTACCATTTTGTCCTAGGCACATGTCGATTAGACACTAGGCCTGTTGTATGTGTGTGTGTGTGTGTGTAAGGAAACTTCGAAATGTTTCCGCCCCGCCGGGAATTGAACCCGAGCCCTCCGTTCGTGAAGCGAGAGCTTTAGCCACCAGGCCACCGGGGTGTGTGTATGTGTGTGCTCACCTAGTTGTGGTTGCAGGGGTTGAATCACAGTTCCTGGCCCCGCCTCTTCACTGGTTGCTACTAGGTCACTCTCCCTGCTCCATGAACTTTATCATATCTCTTCTTCTGTGTGTGTGTGTGTGACGTAATTTATGTCTGCATAAATAACTCATTACGACTGTAACCAGATATAAACATATAAACAGTTCATTACCACTGTAACTTGTTCAACTATCAAAACTTTACGGCCCAGTCCCTGGACCCATTATGTACCTCTGTAATCTTTTGACTACCACCCACAGGATGGGTATGGGGTCTACATGGAGGGTATTCCAGGGGTCAACGCCCCCGCGGCCCAGTCCACGACCAGGCCTCCCGGTGGATCGCGGATGCATAATAGAGATATTAACCATATTTATGAGGGGATTGAGGGAAGCCGGTAAGCCGGACTAGAGTCCTAGAGGTGGGAAGTACAGTGTCTGTACTCTGAAGGAGGGATGGAGACATGTTGCAGTTTTATAACTGTAGCGTAGGCATGCCTCGGGCAGGACAGTGATGGAGTGAATGATGATGAACATGTTTCTTCTGTTTTAGGTTACCCTGCCTCGGTGGAAAACGGCCTTTTTGTTAAAAAATATAGAATAACGAAATTAAAAGTGATGAGAGTAACAATAATCTATGCAATGAAAGACTGGATATCCGACTGGGGGAAAGTAATATAGAGGAAGTAAATATTCAGTATTCAGATATTAGGGAGTGTGGACTTGTCGACAGATAGGTCGTTGAATGACGGACGAAGTGAACTGCAGAACAGACAAGGAAAAAAGGAGGGCGATGTGTTTCTAATAATAATAGCAATAATTTTATTTCAGCATGATACAATCTTTGTACAGAGGTGGGTGACATTTAGTTGTGCGTGTAGAAAACCCATTGTTATGTAGAGCATTTCGAGCAAACTTAAACCTAACTTAAGACTAGAACCCAAATATAACTACACCACGAGTACGCTAAGAGACAACACAGTAAGTGTCAGGGGCCCAAGACTGTTCAACTGAATCCCAGCATACATGAGGGGGATTACCAATAGATCCCTGTCTGTCTTCAAGAAGACACTGGACAGGCACCTAAAGTCAGTACCTGACCAGCTGGGCTGTGGTTCGTACGTCAGTTTAAGTGTGGCCAGCAGTAACAGCCTGGTTGATCAGGCCCTGATCCACCACGAGGACTGGTCACAGACTGGGATGTGGGGGCATTAACCCCCGAAACCCTCTCCAGGTATACCCCAGATATAAGGACCATACAGTCCCTTCAGAGAGTGGGATGTGTTCAGGTACAACCCAAAGGAGGTTAGATCTAATTGCTTGGATCAAGAGCACTTCAGCGTCATTATGACCCATATAACACCTGGGAAACTGGGAGTTAATCAGGTTTGATCCAAGGAAGTGAGGACAGGCCAAGAGCTGAATCTCGACCCCTGCAACCACAAATAGGCGAGTACAGGTCCAGTTGAGTCAAGAAACCTCCCTTGAGAGGATCATTATAGGACTTACTTCTTCCTCTATTATTCTTCCACTGAAGATTATTAAAATCAAAATAAAGCGCTAAACCTACTAGGGTCATACAGCTCTACCACTGAAGAAAAGCTTCCTAGCAGTCCATCAGCAGATCTAAGTTAATAATGTGGCTTCTTCTTCTCTGCGTGACACAGGGCCATACACTGCCTGGGTAATGGATGGAGGGAGTAATCAGATTCGATCCAAGGACATGGAACAGAAATCCAATTTCTTGGATCAAGAGCCCATCACTGGCATAAAGGACCCTCCCTCAAGGGGGTGAGATGGTAGAGATACCAAGAGAAGATTTTTATATTCAGGCGGCAGCGAAAAATCCGTAAGGGTGACACAGAGCCAGGAAACTGGAGTCAATCAAGCTCAGTTCAACAGACCGACATACCCAATTCCTTGGATCAAAAGCTTCGCACGAGCATCAATGTCAGTTGTACAATACTTGTGTGGTATATAATATGTATCACACCTATGTGGGCCTCTGTCCATTAGTCTGGTGTCATGTCTTCCCTTTAGTGCTTCACCCCTCAAGGGAGGTTCATTAATACTCATTATTTCCAATTTCTGGGACCTGGAGATATATGTTCTCTAAATTTAAGATAGTTTGATTATCTTAATAAATTTAAGTGCTAAACCTGAAAGAGTCATTTAGAGCTGCCTAGGACAATTTTTCCTTTTAAATGTGAATGGATTAGTATAATCAAAAAGAAGCGCTAAACCCACTAGGGTAATGCAGCACTGTAAATGTGGATGGAATCTAGATACAAAATTGCTTTGGTTCTTTCTTGCTGGATATTGCGACAGATGACAAATAGAATAATACAGTGGACCCCCGAATTTCGTCAATAATTCGTTCCAGAATGCTGTTCGAGTGCTGTTACCGAACGAATTTGTTCCCATAAGGACGAATGTAAATTAGATTAGTCATTTCAGACCCCCAAAAATATACTTACAAAAATACACTTACATAATTGTTCGAGTTAGGAGCTGTATGAAAACCGAGGGTCCACTGTATAACCAAATTGTTAAACCTTAAGAGGTCACACAGCAATGACAAGTAGAAAAATTGAACCTAAACAATGGTAAGGCAGATTTTTATTATTAGGGAAAACCTCAGAGTGGCACAGACTGGAGATTTTGGTGCTTCTCATTGTGGTAGTGTCAGCCGGCATTATTATTATTATAATCAAGGGAGAAGTGCTAAACCCGTAGGATTATACAGCACCTGTGGGGGGATGTGGAAGGTATTCAGGTTTAATTCAGGGAACTGGAGTACAGATCTAATCCCCTAGATCAAGAGCCCCTCACCAGCATCAAGGAACCTTCCTTGAAGGGTTTTGGTATCAACCTGCAGATGTGCAAGCAGTCAAAAAATATCTTGATAGGTAGAGTACCTTGGTCCTTATCTACATTTTTTCTTCCTCTCAAATTAATTTTTGCAATAGTTTAGGGTTTTCCTACAACACGCTGAAAAGACTTTAGTCTGTATTGAATCATGCAGCTACACCCCAACTGGGGTTCCCATCAGTCCCTACTTGCATGAGCTGCACTGGCCTTAATGAAAGCAAGAGCTGAATTTAAACTCTTTATTAGCATTTAAAACTATAAAGTTTAATGAATTATTATTATTATAATCAAATAGAAGCGCTAAAACACAGGGGTCATACAGTGCTGCAAAGTTTAATGAAGCTAAGTATCTTGGATGTATACTTGTATCTTTTACATCAGGCTTGGGAATGACTCTGTGACTTGCAGCGGACCCTTCTGACTGATCAAGCCTCATGCTGTTGGGAAAAAATCATTCACAGAAAGCCTTTCCTTATACAGCTCTTAAATTATTCAACAGGTTGCCAGTGTATGTTAAGAATGATGATTGTGTTCATGTTTTAAAGTCTCAGTTGAAAGAGCATCTCTCATGTAGCTTATGATCCTGATGGTCACTTCCACTCTTAAATATAAACTTTATATTTGTTTCATTTATGGCCTGATGTACGAGCACTTGTGAATTTCTTGAAATAATGGGTGCCCAAGAATAACAAAATCCCAACTTATTATTATTAGTATAATTAACAAAAATGTGCCAAATCCTATGAGGATTAAAAATAAAGTATGAGCTCCAGGCCTTGTTAATTCTCCTTTATCACTACATATGCAAGTGTTCTATTGTTTATTGTATAATCCATAGGGATTATATAGTGTCTGGAAAGTGGGAGGGAATCTGGTTTAATGTAAGGTGAGGTAGTTAAAATTTCTTGGCTCAAGAGCCCTTAACATTAAGGCACTTCCCCTCCCTGCAGGGGGTATCATTATGAAATACAGCCTTTCCTCACTTAACGACCAAGTTCCGTTCATAAGAGTAGGTCGGTAAGCAAACTGGTCATTAAGCGAGGAGCATACTGTACTGGTAGTGGGTTTACGTCAACCATCTTTAGATATTTTTTTAATGTCACCTTTGCACCATTTATAACATTTTTAGTATATTTTTAAATGTTTATACAGTTATGTACTGTATACTGTAATAAACAGAATAGAGGAAATCAGCTCTAATATACGTACATTACTTACTGTTGCATATTGGTCGGAGAGCTGGTCGTAACTCCGAGTGGTCGGTAAACGAGTAAGTCGCTGAATGAGGAGAGGCTGTATATGGCAAGGATGCAACATCCCTATAGCTAATACAGGAAATAATAAAATATTGTTTATCTATAAGAATTTATTCTTTTCATTCAGGGCAAAGTATCTATACACAAAGGACTTTATACAATTACAATGCATCAAAAGAGAATACAAATTTGACAGTTAAAGGTTAGATCAGAGGCGGTGAATTTTTATCTAAAAGACTCAGACCTCGTGCCAACAGTATTGGCTGAGGATTCAAGAACGAAAATAATATAAAGTACAGTACATCAAAATGTGTAGAAAGTCTTGAAAATAATGGTGCTCATCAGCTGAGCTCAATGAATAGGGTTCGAAGTGTTGTCATACAATATATAATGGTGAAGCCAAGTAAAAGACTATACGTATACTGAAGCACAATTAAAATTATATGTCTAGCTTGCCTAAAAAAAAGGAGGGTAACTGCAGAACCAATTATGATTATTATTCATATTTTCACAAGGAAACGCTTAAACCTTCAAGTTCATACAGCGCCTGGGGAATGGTAGGTAATCAGGTTTGATCCAAGGAAAGGAAATTCCAGTTCCTTGGATCAAGAGTCCTTCACCAGCAGAGAGCCCATCAGGCAAAAATGCTCTACTTGGCCCGTGGCTCGTCTTTCATGCTTGGTACAGAAAACAACATAAGTGATTTTCCTCACTCAAGCGTTCCTCACCCATAAAAATATATATTTATCTCAATCGTTCTTTAATCCTCATGCTAGTCATTGAGGTACGACTAAATATAACAGATGCAATGGGAAAGTAATCATATACAGGTATCCCTTGACTTGTGTAGCATGTGTTCCTAGCCCATGGCAGCTATACTAAGTTCAATAAGGCCTTCAATACTTAATTCCACATAATAATCTTCAATAAGCTTTGTGAATTTGCACCAATCGCATATGGCAAATACGTATATCACCCGTACCAAATTACTGATAGAAATGGGACAAACACAATAGAAAATTGAGAGTGAGCAGGCACAAAGCAAGGGACAACCTAAAATGTTCTCTAACTTAAACAACATGCAATTTGTTTTAGCTTATTAAGCAACAATACATACTCTGTATAAACAAATTATTATTTTTTGAATTTAGGAAATTTAGATATTGCTTCAAATTTCTTACAGGTTTGAGGTGATACCCAAAATTCTTCAATTCAATGTCCATAATGCTAGTTTTGTATCAACGAATTATTATTATATTCAAAGGGAAGAGCTAAACACACAATCACAGGTGAGTAAGATACAAAGACCCTTATTGTTCACAAGTCCTGTATATTACACTGAAAACACTCACTGGAATTATATATTCCCCATACTGAAAATAATTTACAATGTATGTCTTTTTGTTGGTTTTTAATAAAGAATGTGGCAAGTGGAGGAATAACTTGGAATGTGATATATGAAGCCCAGTGCAATTATATGCTAAATTATTACTGCCCTTCGAGAGAGATGCCTTCATACCAGTGAGAGGCTCTTGATCCAGGGAAGTGGACCTATCCACTCCTTAAATCTAACTTGATTGCCTCCTGTGACCCTTGCACCTCAAGGTTTAATGTTTCTCCTGATTATAATAATAAGTGCTGTATTCATGCTAATCCTATGGGTGGCATGCAGTGCCTGGGGAACGGGAGGTAATCAGGGTTGATCCAAAGAGAGAGAGAGTACCTCCAATTTCTTAGATCCAGAACCTTTCACTGGCATTAAGTCTCCCTTCTCCCTTCAAAGAGGATTCACAATAAAGGTCAGAATTAATGATCTTGAGGCTTGCCACATGGTAAATAAATTAAAACAATTGTAAAAATTGAAAAATATCTTTCTAATCAATTATTATTAAAGGGAAATAAAGGTGTGCACAGATAGGAGAATAAAGTGCACACAAATTTTCTCATATACAACTCTTTTATTAATACCTTAAGTGCAGTCAATAAAAATATATTCATGTCCCTTGAAATAATGCTGAAAACATTTGTGATGCAATGAATTAATCAAAATACTCTACCTTCTAATGTAAGTGTGCAGTAATTCTAAATGAATATGAATGTGCATGTATGTATATACAAGTGTGTAAATATACATACATACAAAAATATTTACATATACACAGAATTTGTCATTTTACACCCTTCAGGTGCGTACATACATACATACGTATATATTTGTTATTATCTGCCTTCATACGAAGATGGGTCATGCAGACACTTTAGCAAACATTTTGGTTACTGAATCTCAACTTTCAGGTACTGAAAACTCAACATTTTAACTAAAATTATATACATAGAATTTTTGTTAAGTTTCAGTATCATATAAATAAAGAGGATGTCATTTGAATACAATATTGTCTTCAATTACCCCTTGATTTAGTTTGAGTAATTTGTTTCATGTAGTTGGGTCAAGGATTACATTACGCATACAAACATACTTGCCAACATTTACATTTTAAATATTACACTCAGTGCCCTCGAGGTAAGGTATACGCACAGCTATGATATAACAGACATTTCTCTGGACTGCAAAACTAAACGGGAACAAGAAACTGGCTGCTTTGGGATCAAATAAGACACACTCAACACTTGGCGTCATCCACCACTCATTCTCCATACAGGGTTGCTGAAACATCTCCACATTAGATGCCCAAGTGTAGCACAGGTCCTATTCATGTAGTATGTGTTACTTTTGTAAAACATTAATGCAATAATGCTTTTTTTTTTATCCCTAAGTTCCCAAATGAGTTTATTGCCCAACTCTTTCAGGAACATCCCACCAGGTCTGGAGACCTCTTGGGATGAAGTTGTACCAATGCAATAATGCAGTATTATTGATTTTCTTATGTTTTAGGAATACTTGAAGTTTACATACCACTATTTCAGATCCATTACATTAGATCTAGGTGTCTGCTATTGTAAATAATAATAATGAAATCCCACATATTCTAAATGCTATCTCTTCGGAATAGTACTGTATGGCTGGTGACCAAAAAAAAAAAATTTCACATGCAATTGACACTGCATAGTTTGGAGTCCCTTTGTGATGGACAGCAGGCTGTGGTCAGGCTTTCCTTGATAATACCAGTACAGTAACCTCTTACTCTATAATCTATGGTAGATGTCTGACACCATGGTGGTGGAACTAGTCTGCCGATGCACTGCCACAAGTACACTTGTGCTCAGTGAGGATAGGGAAAGTGGAGAAGGGCAACAACAATGTGAATATTTGAAGGATAAATTCCAGTGCCCAGGAAGTTATTAAAAAACTAATAACTAATTTCCAATATGATCTTTCAGAGCTAAGAAGCAAGCTTTGTCCTTACCAGATAAATTCTCAAGCAATGTTGAGGTAAAATTCTTCACTATGGGATTATTCCAGCAGGAGTGTTTGTGGTCTTTAGGAAAAGCTGGCCTGGTTGAAGACACTGCAAAAGTAATCCATTGCCTGGCTCCTTGATGAACACAGGTTCGTTTATTTCAAATGTCTGAGGCACTCTGAAAGAATTTTAGTATGTTAATTTTTTTTTATATATATACAGTATACGTACATGAAACGCTAAATTCATGGGGGTGATTTAATTAGTGGAGGCTTGATCCTCACTTGCTAAGTGCAATGAATAAGGATATATTAAAAAACAAGAGCTAAACCTGCATGGGCTAAACAGCATGAATAAGGATAGAAAAGCAGGTATGCATTAATACTGCTGCCTTGATGAAACTTATCCCCACAAAGTCAGACTAAAAGTAACCAGTTTCAAGAGTTTATCTACACTTGCAGCCCAGCCTCGGGCCAGGCCTCTCTGTTCTCTTCAACCAGGCTGTTGTGAAATTTTATATCAATGAACATTTTCTAGTTTGAGCCGTGCAAACACAGCAAAACATAAATCATACTATAAACATCGGACCACTATTTATGCTCACCTACCTGAATTTGCAGACATTAAGCACTATCTTCTGGAACCCTCCTCTAAACCCTTAACTGACCAATTTGTGGCCTCTCCAGCCTGGTAGTTTTTTGCCATGCTGTATTATTAAAATAAAAAAGAAGTGCTTAACCTACAAGGGTCTCCATGCTGTATTAACATCTGAATTTTTATGGAATTTCCCTCAACTACTTGTTTGCCTTTGCTCACTTACCTTGCTTTGAAGTTCCTCTTTTTTATATATAAATTGGGAAGGGCTAAACCCATAAGGGTCATACAGCACCTAGGAAATAGGAACCAGCCATGTTTGATCCCGGGAAAGGGAGGGTAATTCTGGGTCCCTGGATCAAGTCATTCACCAGCATTTAAGCACTTCCTCTGAAGGAAGACTGGTGGCACATCTCTGAAAGATGTAATTATACTTGCCAATGTTTACACATCTGATCATACAATTTACTTACCTACCTGTTGTTGCAGAGGCTAAGTTCTAGCTCCAGGTAATTGTGTGAAATTTCTCATTTGTAGCTAGAGGATTATTATTATAATCAAATAAAGTGCTAAACCAACAAGGGTCATGTAGCTAGAGGAGCAAAGCTAAGGTTGTAGTGTCCCATCTTCAGTATTTAATTTCTTAATTTTCTTAGTTTTCAGTGGCTGTAGAACTACCTCTTCCAGTAACTCGTTCTAAAACTGTTAGTTAAAAAAACTTTCCCACAGCCCTTCTGCAATCTTAGTTTATAACTATGGTCTCTTGTTTTCCCTGTTGATGGTACTAAGAAATGTTTCCTGTTAATGCTTTTATATCTTCTGATATCTTGCATGTATATATTATTATTATTATAATCAAATAGAAGCGCTAAACCACAGGGGTTATACAGCGCTGCAGGTTATTGTAGGATGCAGGGAGAGTGAGGTGTAAGAGGGAGATGGACGATTAGTAGGGTATGGAGTGCTAGATGACGGTGGGTAGTGCAGGGGAGGAGGGTAGCAAGAGATCGAGGTAGAAGGGACTGAGGGAGGTGCTAGAGGTATAATCTTCAGAGTTTGTGTAGTAAGTCAGTTTCTGTCAAAAAGTCAACAAGAGAGTCAGGATTAAAGGAGGGTCCATCTGCAAGAAGGGAAGGTAAAGAAAGGGCCGCAGAGCGAAGACGTCGTTGAAGGTAAATTCTGCGTGCTCGTTGATAGAGTGGGCAGTCCAACAGGATATGTCGAACAGACACTGGAACCTGACAATGCTCACAGAGAGGGGCAGGGAGCCTCTCCATGAGATACCCGTGAGTAAGACGAGTGTGGCCGATGCGAAGACGGGAGAGAGTAGTCTCCCAACCTCGACATTGGTGACAAGAAGAAGGCCAGAAACCTATAACCGGTTTAATAGAATGAAGTTTGTTATTCAGCAGGTCAGACCAGCGTTGTTGCCAACGGGTGCGAAGGTGGGTAGCAATGACCGCAAAATAGTCCGTGAAAAGAACACCTCTATATGAAACTGGAAGGTCATGTACTGCTGACCGCGCAGCAGTGTCTGCCTGTTCATTGCCCTGTACGTCAACATGACCAGGGACCCAACAAAAACAATATCTTTATGCTTGCTAAAGATACGGCGTAACCAAAGGTGGATACAAGAACTAGGGGTGAGGTGTATCAATTTTACGGATAGCCTGTAAAGCACTAAGGGAGTCTGAAACGACCACAAATGGTGACTCAGGCATAGATGCAATACGGATAAGTGCCACAAGAATGGCATACAATTCAGCCGTAAATATGCTAGCCGAGGGTAATAGATGCCCTCGTACAACGCTGTCCGGAAACACTGCTGCGAATCCGACGCCGTCAGATGACTTTGAACCATCGG